>JAADVN010000336.1:0-21486 GCA_023335535.1 Globisporangium spinosum | reverse complement strand
TGAAGTCGTGCTTTCGTCATGAGAACATCCCACATATTTTCTATCATATCTGAAGATTTCAGCGCCGGAGAGTAAACATTGAGGGAAAATCTACATTTTTGTGAAAAAAGAGACATCCTTAAGATTTTGGCGCGCACTGTACTGTTAACCTCGTTCATTTGCGCATTTGTTTATTTTCCTTTCGTAAAAATGTGAACAATCTACGGTTTTATCATTGATAAATGAATTATCAGTTCCTCTTTGTACCCAATCGAGTTGCTCTGTAGCCATTATTTCTACCAATCAAGTGGCAGTGCTTTTGCGCAACCTTTCATGATTCTCATTTGTTCCCACCACACCACGAGGACGACACGTGCAGACATGACGAGCACGCCGCCGCTGAGCAAGGATGCGTTCGCGTCGGAGCAGCTGCTGAGGGTGGCCGAGCAGCCCCAAGGCGCGGTCAAGAGCGCGCCCAGACGTCGCAGCTCCCACACCTCGCACTCTGCGTCGATGCTGTCGTCTCTGCGCGCGACAAATACGCTCGCCCGCAGCGAACGCAGCGCGACCTTTGAAGATGAAGACGCATTTGGCGACAGCACCACCAGCGAGCAGGGCGGCAAAGAGAACGTACGGTATAATGGACCGTGTGCAAGTAGCAGCAGTGCAGGTGTTACCGATAAAGTGCTTGCTGCTAGATGCGACGCCGACTGGAAGCAGTAATTGTCTCGCGATCGATTCTCGCGCCAGATGACGTAGAACATGAACGGCGAAATGCTGCTTGACCTGGCATCTCTCAGCGGTTGCAGTGGTGGTGACGAAAGCGATGGCGGAAATGGCGAGAGGGTGCGTCACAGCAATCGCTGCAGCGTGATCGAGTGGGAGCGCAGAGGCATCCTCCGCATGTCGGAGCTCTCACTCAGTGGAATGAGTCAGTCAGGTTTGTATTTTGTTCTCTTCAACTTCAAATGCTTGTCGTTACAGCTGCGCCAGCTATTAAAAAAAAAACAATCGCTGTGCTGCTTTGGGTCCGTGTGTGGCCTCGTGTATAGATTTCGAGCCACTTGGATCGAGGCACATGGCGCGAAGCGAGATGGACAAGTCGATCGGGGAAATGACAAGACGCGCGCTGGATTGGATGCAGCAAGACACTGAAAAGCAGGCGAAGGAGAACAAAGCCATGCAGGAGCTGCTGCGCGGCGTCATTTTGGTCATCAACGACGTGGTTGCCGATCTAACTCCATCAAGCGATCAGCACGATGGCGTCAGACTCGCTGCGTCAGCGAACCACTTCATCCCAGATGTGAAACATTGGAAAGAACTCTCCATCGACAAAGTGGACAAGCTCGTCAGCAAGTGGGAAACGGTTTTCCTCAGCTGGAGAGAAGCCGCGTTGGACTCGAAGAAAGAAACGCGGGAGAGCTGTGGGCTGTTTCAGGAAGATTGTGATGTCAAAGTACGGCAAATTTGCGACCTTCACGAGCTGGAACGAGGTAAAAGAGCCATGCATTCGAGCTCGATCATTGCGTTGTTGTTCCGTTGGCTCATTGAATTGCGTTGTGTTGTGTGTTTTCAGCTGCGCTGACGAAGAAGATATTGGATCTGGCCACGTTTACAGAACAACAGCAGAGTAAGTCTGTGTGTTTTGTGCAGCTGTGGAGAAGAAACTACTCGGCGACTTATAGGCTCACGCATTGGATCAACTTTCTTGTGTAGTGCTGTGCGAGGACTACGCCGGTGGAATCTGGAATGCAGCTGCTCGGTCGCAGCCACCAATGAATCACTTGAATCACCAAGAGGAAGCACCAAGCTCGCGCTTAGGCGATGAACTCAGCCACAACCAGCTTTTTCTAGAGCGAGAAACCATGGACCTTAACGCACAACTCAAAGAAGCTGAGCTTTGTTCGCTGTGTTGGGAAATGGTTTACGAAGACCAAGCCATGAGCTCGTGTCAGATGGAAGAACGACTTGGAATGGTGCTTGAAGAGGCGGCAAACACTCAACTTGAGCTCCAGGAGCAGAAACGCCGAGTGTCGAGGATGATCCACGTCGACGCACTCAAGATTTACCAGCAGAAGATCGCGCTCCTTGAAGACCAAGTGCATGACACACAGCAGCAGGTCGCCTGCGACCACGGACAGTTCCTCTACGAGCAAAACAAGTGGGAGTATGAGAAGAAACACCTCGGCAAAGAGGTCCAGGAAATTCAAGACGTGAGCGTAAAGGTGCTCAAAGTGCTTCTGATCCGCGAAAAAATGCTCAAGAAGCAAGAGCGGCACCTGTAGAAGCGATCCTTGAGATTTGAAGACCGGTAGAATCTGTTGACGGATCAATTCAATGCACTGGAAGCGATCACGCAGGAGCTGATGCAAGAGTGCGCACTCATTCTGGTGGCACTGCAAGAGCAACAGACGATCTGCAGTCGAAGTAGCCACCTCCCCACCGGCCAGAATCTGATTCCAGTGAAGCCAATCCAGATCAAGAAGATGATCAAACGGCTGCGGAAAGTGCAGCGTGTCTTGAAAACGCAGCAGCACAGCGTCTCGGGGAAAGCGAAACCGTTGTTGTTCCCTCCTGGTGCAGAACAAAGTTCGGTTGGCGAGTTCAATTCGTCAAGACCCGCTGATCAGAGCATTTGAGCACTACAAGTACGTGGAAGTCTTCCACGAGCGTCTGGGCGGAGCAGCATGCAGTGACCTTTGATTACAAAGAGAGACGTCAACAACAAGGTGATGAATGATGAATGCAATGTGCATGCCAGTGCCACATTGCACGTCTTGTGACATTTCGCTTACGAATTCCTGGAGAACACCACATACACGACGACGAAACAAGGTCAGCAGCATTCGATAATGGCGTGAACAAAGAGCGAGTTGACTCTCAAAATTTGAAGTTGCCATCAGGGAGCGAGGTGTTTAACGAAGTCTGTGACGATAAATATTGAAGCACGACAGCGGTGTTGCTTGCTGAATAGGTGCGAATCACTTGGCTGTCGCTCGTCGCAGTGGCAGCCTGGACTTTGATGCGAAGAGGCTGACCTGAACAGTAGGTACTCTGTCGAGAGAGCAAAACCACTTGGCGGGCTGGTTCGTTCTGTTGCGCTAGTCGCAAGGTACTTCAAGCTCGAGCGTATCGACTCATTCTCACCCAAGTTTCCCCAATGCAATGCACGTCGGTATCACTCACAGCTCGCTGCTTTTGACGTCCGAGCTCTCGAGTTCCTGAGTAGTGCCTGGAAATCCGAGACATCAGCGTCTAATGCTATTGTAAGTTTACGTTGACCAGGTTTCTGTTGGGGTAAACTCTGTCGCAACCTGTCTTACCCAAACGATCGGACGCTCTAGGTGTCGAGATGATCCAAGCACACCGACAGACTGCTGACGACGTGTCGCCAGAACACGCATGAGAAGAGATCCAATCATTATAGCGTCCACACACGCCAGCAGGTCTGTGCACTCGCAAAGTGGTGGGACTCCTCAAGGCGTTGATTTGTGATCCTGATCCTGGTGCCGCGCCTCGGACCGACAACAAGCAGAGTTCGGCGTCGATTCATCGCCAAGGCTCGACTTTCTCAACAAGTCTGTCGCTCAATCCGGTTCTCTCAGCCACACGATGGATCAATCGATACCGACGGTTGCGTTGTCGTACTGGTATGGAGGGCAGTGCTACATTGCGCGGTGTCTACATTCCTTATCGCATCCCTTTGGCATTACCGGTCGAGGGTGTGTGTGTGTTGACCCCACTCGCGCCAACCAACTCAAAACCATCGCGCAGGTGGAATGAGCGACTCATGTGGCACGACCGAGGACAGACTTCGGTCCAGTAAGATGGTGTGTATCCAAGGTTCAGTCGCAGCAGCCCCACAGATCCAGCTGGCGGTCTCATCTGTCTCGGGATCTGCGCATGTGTCAATCCTGAGACCGGGGTACACCGCCACCACCTGACATTTGTCACTTCGCATGCGGTTGTGTATTCGGTTCCCTCCTCTCCCCATTCTGATGGAGCTCTAAAGCTCCGATATCAGTATTCGATACTCATTGAGAATGGGAGCAAGTATCGGCACATGAAGCGTAGCGATGCAATGGAGACGTGCGGCCTAAGATATTACACTGAGTAAGCATTAGTGTCGGCGAGTCAATCAAATGGCAACCATACTTGTGGCTGAGCGTCCGCCAAGCCATCCATCCTGATACAATGTACGAGAAGCAATGTGTAATGCGAGTGTACACTGCGGAAAAGAGGAAGACAATATGATTCAGGCAGAGGAAGGAGCAGAGCCAGCACCAAGAGCCACTCCAATCTCCGATTTTCGATTTCCATGACGTCAACACTTTGGTCTGCCAAGCTTTTCCGCTGAGGGGGTTTGACATCACAGGCTGGATGGCAATTGGATACTTTTTGTTGGACATGATCGCATATTTGCGCTGTTGGGATTTGGCAGATCCCATTTTCGACGCACAACCAGATATGGTACTGTACTGTAGGTACCTAGGTACAGCACCAAGTGCTGAGGACTGATGGACTGCAGCTCTGTGTGCTGATGGTTGGATCATCGAGAGGAGAAAAGCCGCCGCGCCACGGATCTTCCTGAGCAGGTGCAGCATTGCGTGTGACTCGCATCACGCGACGAGCCTCTCGAAGCTCTTTCAGAAGCGGGTGAGCGATTTGCGGAGAGAGAGTTTGCTTGATCTCCCAGTCAGCCTCTCGATATCGGTCGATCAATCCACGTCAATCATCAGACCCTGAAGATTGCGCCGCACAAATGAGCGCAAACCAGAGTTCTAAAAAAACGTGACTGATTGCGACCATTTCCTGCGCTAAGTATTCGAGCCTATTGTTCGTTACACCCAGGCAGGAGCACAATTTTGCTGCTCCGATTGATGTGGCGCTGCTGCTTCGGCTTCTTGGAGAGTGAGGACCTGAGAATGAAGTGAGCGAGGCGCTGCCATTCATCCGAGCAGATCTCCAACTCAGACAGAGCAAGTTATGAGAGCTTAATGATCTGCCCGTCAGTGCTTATAAACCCACGCACGACATACCAACGGTATTAGTCCAGAGAGAGAAAGAAAGAGAGATCATAGATCATCAAAAGGAATAGAGAGAGAAGAGTTCGTCAGTAAAGGTTGTACGGTTGTGTCCGTCCAATGTATCGAATCTCTTTTCACAGGGTATTCTATTTAACAGGTGAATTTGCGGCGTTTTGTATTATGTCTAAACCCGAACGAGTCAGTGCTGACTCCTTTCCAGCACTTCGATATCAATTATAGGAGGTTTTAAGGTCAGCCATCCGCCTCGTTTCGAAGTACGGTTTCCTGTAGATGGTCCACATTCGCCCAGATGGTCAAAGCGTTGGAGCTCTTCAAGCAATATCGTCAGCAACCAAAGCCCCACAATCAGTCAGTCAGGATTGACTGGTTCTTTGACGAGCGATCCCCATCCCGGTCGCCGCATCCTGACGCGACCACTTTTGCATCCGAGGCACAGTTGTATCCTTCCTCCTTGTGCCTGCTTTTCGCTGTGGCATGGGCGGGCTGTATGGGAAATGGGAACAAGGGGGGACTGACAGCCCCGTTTGTATCGTCTGGCTCAACACTTCTGCTAATCGCAGTAATAAAACAACCGGTCTTTGCTACGCTATCTCAGTGCATTTCAGAATAAGATGCTGCAATGAACAGCATGTTCGTCCAAATACACTGATATTGTCGACTGTGTTATCCTTAAAACAGAGCATAGCGCAGCATATGGACACTGTGGTTATACACTTACCTGCCAACCCATCCCCCCCTGCGTGACCAAACGCAGAGAGAGTTTGGTGTGCGTGGAGACAGTGCCCACTCCTGCCAGCTGCCGCACGCCACCTTTTTGTCTGCATACGTATCGCCTGATGAATCCCCAGTGCTTGCAATCTCTGTTGGGCGAGCGACCCGCCTGCTCGCTCACCCACCTGCCTGGTCCCGCACGCAATTGGCGCTTTGCTTCCTGTTTGTTGCCCCCGCTGCCTCCGCCAACGCGCTGCCGCCTGTCAGTCTCGAATTTGTCGCCTCCTCGCCCGCTTTCGCTTCCAGCCGACTGACTCCCTGTGCGTCCGGAGGCTCGGACCTAACACGAGTCGATTGTGATCCACTCGCACTGCCCATTCCCAACCGTAGCAAGCAGTATCAATCAGTATCCCACCTCCCAATCCCCCTAATTAACTATGAACCCGCTCGACCTGCGCTTCCCGCTCGACGAGGAGTACCTGCCGACACTCATGGTGGACACGTCGACGATCGCCGCGTGGACGCGTGCCGCTAAGGCCGAGATCGCCAACGTGGTGCAGAACCGCACGTCGTGGTTCTACCGCGGCGACGAGCTCTCGCGCTCGTTCAAGCTCATCTACGAGAAGGAGTCGCTGCGGGGCTTTGCGCGCAGCGCCAGCAGCGCCGACACGAAGGACTTTCTTTGCCAAGGCCACATCCAGCTCTCGCTCGACGACATCGCGTATGGTCTCTACAGCGAGACCACGTTCGAGCTCCGGTCCGTGCAGGTGCAGCTCTACCAGGAGACGTTCCTGGACGCCGCGGTGCTCCACGTCTCGGAGCGCCAGACACCCGACGACCCGTTCCACTTTGCCGGCGTCAAGTGGGTCGCGTACAGCTCGCCCAGTCCGGGGCTCGTCGCGCCGCGCGATTTTGTCTACTTTGAGTACTCGTGCAAGACAGCCGACGCGGACGGCCGACCTGTGGTCGTGCAATACCTCGAGTGCCCCGAATTGCTGCGCCACCAGATTCAGGAGCACGACATGGGGCTCACGCGCGGCAGCATGCTCATGATCAACACGTTCCGCACCGAGCCCGACGGGTCCACGTACTGCCAGTCGGCGGGCACGTTCGAGGCCGGCAAGTGGTCGACGTCCAAGTCGCTCCCACAGAGCTTCAAGAGCATGCTCAACCTCGTGGGACTCGCGGATGCGCGCGCAATTGTGAACCTGGGCGTGCTGAAGACGCTGCCGGCGCGCCAGGAGAGCAGCGACAAGAAGACATGCTCGGTGTGCGCCAAGAAGTTCAACATGCTCACGCGCACGCGCCAGATCTGCCGGTCCTGCGGCCGCTGCACGTGCCGCAAGTGCATCGTCGGGCTCAAGTTCTTCAACGAGAACAGCCTGTACTCGTCCACGCTGCCGGTCGTGAGCGAGAAGTTCTGCTTCAAGTGCGTCATGAACTCGCGCGAGCAGCGCCGCGACGGCGGCTCGCTCTCGCTCTGCTACTCGAGCGGCACCGTGGGCTCGGGCTCGCCGTCGATCGCGAGCCGTTCGACCAACAGCTCCACGTGCGTCGACGAGCCGGAGATGTGGAACGCGATTGACAAGATGGACAACCTGAGCATGAGCGATTCCGCGGCAGCGGCAGCGCGTCGCAGCTCAAACCAGTCCGAGAGCAGCAACGTATCAGCAGCAGCAGAGGCCCCCGGCTCTGGTAGTAGCGCGAAGAAGCACAACACGACTCCGAGTATCAGCCTGATCGACGAAGAAGCCACGCGCCAGGTGATGAGCGAGCAGCAGCAGCGCCGCGTGGCGGCCAGGTCCAGTGCCACGCACTCGTCTTCGTCGGCGTCGTCTCCCGTCGGCATGCGCAGCAATTCGGTATATTCGGCGATGCCCGTGAGCGTCGCGACTGGGACCCTCCTGTCGCCTGTCGGTAGCGGCCCATCCGATGCGTTTGCCAAGATGTCGGAGGCGATTGCGGCGCAGAACGCGCTGCTCATGAACATCCAGCACGAGCGCCAGAAGATGCACAGCGTGAGCGGCAAGAAGCCGAGCTACGGCTACGCGCAGTACGTGGCGTCGCCGCCGATCTCGCCCTGCGGCGGCTCGTCGTTCACGGCCGACGACGACCGCTTTGAGATCATCTCGGATTGAGACCGTGTCCAAGCGTCCAATGGAGAGCGATACAAGGGTGGCAATGAGTGTTGGTGTGAAGAAAACAGTTAGTGAGTGGTGAGTGAAGTTGTTAGGTTCCCTTAATTTATTTCTTATGAATGTACTTCGCCAGGCATGGCGAGTATGGAACATTGGTTGGTGTGTGTGCTTGTGAACGAAGAGCTCTGAAGTTGGGAATTGAATGCGCTCTGAATGGAAATAAATGGCTGCGAGAGCTCCAAATATGAATCCAATGTTGGACAAGCTCAGCGCCCAGCAGCTCGACGAGAACCTCAAGGCGCTCGCGTTCATCGACAAGATCACGCCGGAGATCCACGCCAAAGTGGACGAGATCGTGTCGTTCCAGCCCATTTGCATTCCGAGCGCCGAGCCGTTCATTTACCAGTTCCGCTCCAAATTCCTGTAGAGCGTATTGGATACAAGCGCGCTGGACTCGGAACGCAAGGGCCAACCTGAGCCAAATGCCAAACGCACTCTCCAGAGGATTTCCATTTACTGGTAAACTTTTATTGGCTGCTCTCTCACTCTCACTCCCACAACCACTCCACTACTGTAGTAACTCCACATTCACTTTTACATATTGATATGGGTCTCAATTCACTTCTGAGATCACTTCAAAGCGGTTGTCGTCGTCCTTCGAGGACACGCCGCGGTTCACACTGTTGTTGTCTCCGTCCTGGTTGTGGTAATAGGACGGCGCCACGTGCTGCTGCTGTTGCTGCACGCCCCTGGCTGTTCGTCGGTACTGGTTCAGCTTCAGTCGCTCCTGTTCGATGTTCAGCAGCAGCGCCTCCTGCGCCGCGATCGACTGCGTCAGCTTGTTGAACGCGTTCGCCGCCGGCTCCGGGTACGCTCCTCCTGATGCCGAGAATTGGCTCCGAGCAGAGCCAGCCGACCACCGCGCGTCACCGCCGTCCAGGTACAATCCCTGTCGCGATCGACTCGAGTCGCCGGCATCTGAGTCCGCATACAACTGCGTATAACTCGGTGGCGGTCCCAATGGAGCCTGCGGCTGCTGCTGTTGTTGTTGAGCCCTGGAGCGCGCGATGAACGCCATCACCGGCGACACCTCATTCGCATAGGTATGATCCCCTCCCCCCTGAGGCGACTCGAGCACGGGACAGTACTTGCTGCTGTAGTAATTGCTCGGCGGCTCGTAGAGAATCGCCGGCTCGTCCTGCGCGGGCGAAGACGAAGCTTGCCGCCCAAAGCTGCCCTTGTTGACCAGTCCTCTCCGCTGGGACCCTTTCTTTTGGACGCGCATCGCGGTCATCGAGAGCGACAGTGCGCGCTCGTCATCGTCGTCATAATCGTTGCCGCTGTCGTCGCTGATGTCGTAGCGACTCGCCGAAGACTCCCCAGCAGCGTCGTCGTCGTGGCCCGCGAGGTCGTCGAACGACGACTCGGTCGTCTTGTTGCTGCTGCTCTCGGACACGATCGAGTCGACAAAGTGCGCGACCATGTCGTCGCACTCGGGTCGCTGTTCGCGCGCGCGTCGCACACAGGGCAGACAGAACTTGTCCTCCACGAGCAACGGCGCGCGCGTGGGGGCATTCAGTCCGTCTTCGTTCAGGAACCGGAGCTTCACGGTACAGTGTTTACAGATGCTGTGGCCGCAGGACCGACAGTTCTGGCGCGTGCGCAGCATGCTGAATTTCTTCTTGCACAGGTAGCACGCCTTGGCCGCCGACAGCGCCGATGCGACCTTGAGTCTTGAGACCGCGCGGGCGTCGGCGAGCCCCACGAGGTTGTTCAGACTGCTAAACGCCTGCAGCACGGTCTTCATGCCAACCCAGGACGGGATCTGCTCGCTCGCGAGGAACATGCCGGAGGACTGGCAGTACGTGCCTTCCTCGTCGGCTCGGAACGTGGTGATCTGGTGGTTCTTTCCCCTCGCGAGCGCCCGGGTCGCGTCGCTCTCCAGTACTTGCGACGGATCCAGATCGGGGCACGTGAGGTACTGCACGAGTACCGTGCGGCCATCGGCATCTCGCGTCGTGAACGCGTACTCAAAGTAGACCATGTCAACGTGCGTGGTGACGTCCGTGGGCGAGTTGCTTGCTGCCCACTTGACGCCGGCAAAGTGGAACGTGTCCTCGAGCGTCTGCCGTTCGTCGACGCAGAGCACCGCGGCGTCCAGGAACGCGTCCTCGTCCAGGAATGCGCTCACGCCACGCTGGTCCTGTGTGTTCTCCGCGTAGAGCCCGAACGAGACGTCTTCGAGGTACATCTTGAGGATGCCGCACGCGTAGAACTCCTTGCGGCGCGCGGCCTCGGTCGTGCAGATGTACCCTTCCAGTCCCTTCTTGTTGTAGATCAGCTTGTATGCGTATTTCGGTTCTTGCCCCTTGTAGTACCACGAGTCGAGGTTGCTCAGCAGCGCCGCCACTTCCTCGCGTGCCGCGCACTTCCACGCGTACAGCGTCGACTTGTCCACGCGCAGCCGTGGCAGCGCGGACGCGTGCAGCGGGAACCGGGGCTCCATTGTTGTCTGTGTGTGTATGTGTATCTGATCTGATCTGAGCTCTTTGTTGTCTGTCTATCGTATAGCTGTAGGGAGAACTGTAAACTGGAAGCAGGCTGACTGGTGTGTGCGTGCGTGTGTGTGATCTGAGATCGCCGCTTGTGTGCCGTGGCGGCCGACTGCCACGCGAAGGAAGGAGAAATGGCGGGAGGATTGGGGAATCGGCGAGCGACCAGCGACGGCCCTTCTCTTGCGAGTGTTCTTTTCGAGTGTGCCTGTGCCTGTGTGAGAGCGAGAGCGTGTTGGACTGGCATCAATGCCATAGGGAAGCAGCGTGGCGGGAGCGAAATGATGAGCTCTTGCGGAGATTCGATCGCCTTTTAGTCGCAAGTTCCACCACACCCGCTGAAGATTCGAGCGTGGTCGCACTTAAGCGGATACGTCGCAGAGGGTCTGTCGATATATTGCCTTTACAAAATGAAATAGCCGTTTTAATTGTGTTTTGCGCACAGAAAAACCAGGGACAAAGATCCGTTAAACCTGTTTTTGAAAGGGATACGTACAATTGGAGATCACTCAGATGTTGAAGTGGTCATGATGTTGTTAACGGTGACAAAGTCGGTGAGAACCAAGAACCAAAATGGCCGAGAGCTCCTCCTGATCAGCGACGCCGCTCCAAAGCAGCCTCTTCTCTTGATGCGAGTGCGCTTGCTGTTTACATAACGGTCCTTTGACGACCACCCACGCCCATGCTGTCTCGCGTTGAATCCCATCCATTACACGGCGGCATTTGCCTTGCGTGGGAGTCTGCTGCTGCCACTGACGTGTGAAGTGAGTGGCAGCACCTGAGATCTGGAGTCTTGCCAACTCGACACACTCCACTCCATGAGGTAGCAAATGGGAAAGTGGCGCCTCAGTCAGCAGAGCAAAGCAAACCAAAGCAGCGTGGAGGCTCGCCATTTCGCGATCACCTCGCGATTCCGGACCGAGCAGCTCTCAAGTGCTCAGCAGTGTTTCATTCAGCATGGGAAAGTGCAAACAATGCTATTGTTTGCCGCCGAATCTGTAGATTCACTGGGGTTGTGGGTTCCGGGAACAGAGGAAATCAGAAGTGTACTGGAACATTCTGGCTAAGTACGCAATGTGTACCTGTACTTACGTTTTCGTGAGCACAATGTCAAAATGCGAAAATGCTCCCTCAAGGTCTGGAAACATTATAGGTACGACACCCTATGGTGCGTATGTAAAAAGGAAGGTGATGTACACATCTGGAGATTTGGAGCCAGAATTGGTTCGTCTAACTGTGGCAACTTGAGACCTCGCGTGACGAATTTCGAGGAATCTTGGGATGGAATCTCTTCGCTCGGAGGTCGGGGCCTCCCATGCTCGAAGGAAGTCTCAGACAGATCACTGATCACCACTGCTGCCTTCCCTCGAAACGAGCGATACTGTACAACCTGCCTTTCCAATCACGAGCAGATCGTAATCAATCGATCTTCTGGAGCTCACAGGTCTTGTGTGACTCGAATTTAAGACGATTTGGAGAGCCTTCGCAGTCCTTACACTGCTGTCACAGCAGTCAACCGATCCTGCGTGCTTTAGTCGAGAGCGATAACGATTGATTCAGGAGAACATGCGGTGCGGGGTTAACTGGAAATTGTCGCTTCTCGGATTTGGGAAGCACCGAATTCGTCACGAATCGCGTTGCCACCAGATGGCATGGCGCTTGCTGATGGCGAGTGGCATTCTTCTGTGGACATTCTCCTGACTCACGCCGATCTCTCCTAACCGGTGTAGTTAGCTAGCAATCTCCTACTTGGCCTCGCGTGCATGCATTCTTCACCCAAATTGCCATCACCTCACCCTGCTACTGGGTGCTGACGTCCGTATTCATCGCTGCAGCTACAGCAGCAAAAGCAAACCTCAGCACCGCCAAACAAGAATGAAAACTCGAGTCTCTACGCTCTGCGGATGCGGCGACGGAAGCGGCAAATACCAGATAGGTGAGTGAAATGACCGAGGATCTTCTTTGGCATCTGCATTGACCAACCACCGGACTGACCACAATGTCGCTTTTCACCAGCAAGCCTTCTGTACATTTTTTTCTCAGACCTCTGCCTGAACAGGTTGACTACATACCTGTGCGTCACGTCGTGGTGAGCTGCCGCCACTCATTTTCAGTCGACGAGCGGAAAATGATAGATGAGGAAGATGGCAGCGTGTATTACACTCCGTCTCACTGACCCCATCGCGAGCAAGTGCAGTGGATGGATGGTTGCGCACCCGCCTGCTTGGTGCCTTGCACTGGACCCGAGGCTCTGTGTTCAGCAGCAAGCGCGTCGGCTCGAGCCAATCAGCCGCGGTGCTGACGAATTGTCGTGCATCCTCTGTCCAATCGCCGACGGCGGTGCTCGCGTGTCGAAAAGCGGCATTGCGCCTGGCTGACGAAGTCGGAAGAATAAATCTCCACTTGATTTGACGAATGCCACATTGAAGCGCGGCTAAGCCGCGCGAGGCCATTCATTCTCCGTGTGTGCCTTTTCCTTGATACACAGGCGAGCTAGTACTGTAAAGTCATTCTCTTGGCACAACTATGTGAATGCGCATCGCATCGCATTGTTTCAGAAACACCGGCACGCGCCACACCACGCGTGACTCAGCAGCCGTTGAGTTGAGCCGCTCGGCTCGCTCACCACCATCTTTGTAAGATGTTTTTTGGCAGTCCTAGTATTGTTATTGGAGTGCTTTTTCTACTCTCCTTGCTGTTTGACGTCGCGTGGAACCAATGTATCTGCTCACAGTTTTGAGAGCAGCTCTATAGGTGTACGTAGTCCATAGATCCAACCAATAGTACACTGACAGCCACCGAATACACCAAGCCTCCAACGTTTTGAAAGACATTGGCATTGGGCGAGTGCAAATACACTTACATTTCTACAATGCTGAAGCTGCCAAAAGCAATTGAGAAGACTCTCGTAAGTTGTCGGAAAGAATCCGCAGATCAGACTCAAGTGCCTACCTACCGTAGGTACTTGGATTTCTGTGTCGACAAGCCGCTCTCTTCTTCTCCATTGACACGACAGACAGACAGTTCTGGTAGAGACTGATCAGCAACAGCCATCCTTCACCGGTATAAGAAAGACAAGCTGATCTCAGCGGCACTCCCATCGTGAGTCAGTAGAGTCCCAGGAGCTCGAGAGCGCTCGAGAGCCACTCGTTTGGTAAAGTCGCGTCTGCTGGAGAGTCTCGTGCGGAGGTCTGATAGTGTGTCTGTGAGCAGCGTACACCAGCCGTTTTGGAGGTGAGATCTCACTGTCACCAACTTCATGAGAGGAGTGGTGAAGATTTTCTTCCAAGTCGGGCTCAAACAGAGAGCCCAAGTGTGGGAGCTCGGCGTCCTACTTTCGACGCGTGCCAAGATGACTCTTTTTTGAGTTTCACCAAATAATCCAATACAGGTGAGATGTACCTATCTGAACTTTTTTTCTCGCCTTCTCTTCTGACAAAGTCGCCAGTGGGGCACGCGCCTTGGAGCCAGGAGGGCAGCACGGAATGCCTTACAATACCGAGAAAGACACTCGCCTTTGATTACTGCACATCCTTTCACGCACTGCTGCGCCTGCTTCTCTGTCTGTCCGGTTGCACATAGCGCCATTGCCTTTCCTTGTTCCTTCTCTCCTTCAAAGGGCTGAACGGAGCTTCTCACTGACTGAGCAGCTCATTTCTGCATTCGTGGTCTCCTACACACTCCTGGACTTCCCACATCCACACACAGCCACAGATATCATGACGGAATCCCGGTTCCCGCTGACACAGGAGAAGCTCCCGAAGCTGCACGTGGACGCGCACATGGTCGCGGATTGGAAGCAGAGCGCCAAGGATGAGATCCGCAAGCTGCTCGTGGACCACAAGTCCTGGTACTACCGAGGTCCACAGGCGTCAAAGAAGAAGAGCGTGTTTGACAAGAAGGGTGTGCATGGATACACGCTCTCGGCCGAGAGCTCGCGCAAGAAGGAGTTCTACGCCCAGGGCGTGCTCCGCCTCTCGCTCGAAGACATCGCTTACGCGCTCTACTGTGAGGACACGAGCCAGCAGCGCCTCGTGAACGCGTACCTGGACGAAGAGTACTTCCTCGACGCCGCCGTGCTCAGTGTCTACGCGAAGCGCAGTGTAGAGGACCCGTTCCACTTTGCTGGCGTCAAGTGGGTGGCCTACAACTCGCCGCCGGGCGTCGTCACGCAGTACTCGGACCCGAGCGCGACCTCCAAGTCGGACTTTGTCTACTTTGAGTACTCGTGCAAGACCCGGGACGCGGACGGCAAGATCGTGCTCGTACAGTGCATTTCGAGCCCGCAGCTGAGCTCGGAGCAGCTTGTGGAGCACCACGTGGGACTCGCGCGCGGCAAGAACTTCCAGATCACCGCATTCCGCTTCATGGAAGACGGCACGCAGTACCAGTCCATGGGCTCTTTCGAGGCCGGCAAGCAGGTGCCTGCCTGGGTGAGCATGCGGTGCGCACTGAACACTCTTAACAGCATCACCAACCTAGTTGGACTCGCCGACGTGCGTGCGATCTCTAGCTTGAGCTCCGAGTCGGTCGCGGTGGCGACGACCAAGACCTGCTACCTGTGCAAGAAGAAGTTCGGGCTCATGCGCGCGCGCCTCAACTGCCACTCGTGCGGCCAGTGCATCTGCCGCCAGTGCACGCTCAAGGTCAAGTTCTTCGACGAGAAGGGGCTCTTCTCAGACAGCACTCCATCGCTCAGCGAGGACAAGTTCTGCCTGCAGTGCGTACGCCAGTCGCGTGAGCAGCGCCCGGAGCGAGGCTCGTTCTGCGAAGTGGTCGACTCGATCTCTTCGGAAGAGAGCAACACGACGCTGCGCACCTCGCTGGACGAGCAGCTACACAACCAGCGGCAGCAGAGCTACAACAGCTACGACAGCTACGCCGACTCCGATCTCTCGGACCTGCACGGCAGCATTGACGACAGCGACGACGAGTGCGTCGCCGCCCCTTCGCGACAGCACCAGCACTTTGACCGCAACGGAGCGCGTCGCGTCCAGAAGCATGAGCCAGTGTACACGGACAAGGTGGTGTCGATCAAGGGCTCGTCCCGAACGCTCCTGCGATCGTCTCCTCAGCACAGTCAACAACAGCAGGAAACGACGACGCAGAAGCCAAAGCCTCAGCTTTCGCCCGTCGAGGCGTACCTCGCTCGCGCAAAAGCCGAGGCAGCAACAGCAGCAGCAGTAAATAAGAACACCAAGAACCAGAAGCCTGAGTCGTCAGCCTACGGTGTCCCAGTCGCTGGTCCGGGCTCCGACATGTTTAACAAGCTGACGCAGTCGATCGCCGCGCAGGAGAAGCTCCTGGCATCGATCCAGCAGGAGGCGCGCAAGATCCGCGCGCGAACGACGAGCAGCGAGTACCAGTCGTCCTCGTCCTCGTCCTCCTCGTCCTTGTCGTCGTCAGCCTTGAGCTCGCCCTCGACTTCGCAGCGCCGCCACCGCCCAGCGCACATCCCCGAGAGCGACCGCTTTGAAATCGTCATGGACGCATGAGGACTATGGAGGTGTGGATACTGCGGCTATTAAGTTATTTGATGGATGCAAGGGCTGATAGAGAGAGAGAAAGAGTACCGCGCGGGAGTACTCGGAGTTCCTTCTTGACGGCCCTAGAGGAGTTTTTATTATTTTGGAAAGAGTGAAGCAGTGTAAGAGTTAGTGTGGAGTGTGGTCGGAAGGGTAAGTGAGCTATGAGCAAATGAAATACAGCATCAAGTGGAAGTGCTGTCAGTATTTTCTTTCAGTGCCAGAATATCATCAATGTGGTGTTTCTTGGAAGAACTTGGGTTAGTTGGTTGACTTCAACTACGTCGAGAAATTGGTGCGAATGATAGAAATGGTCGAGATAATGGCCACTTGAACGCCACGACCAAGCTCCTTCCTTCCGTCTCTGCTCGTCATACAGTATTTGAGCTCTCGCATCGCTTTCATCAGTCGCTTGCCTCCACCCATGGGATGACTTCTCTTTCACTCGACTCTGTTTCGCAACGCTGGCAAACGCGCTGGGAGTATACTGTAATACCAGTTACGTTTCGATTTCCACACACCAAAGTAATCTGTAGATGTGCCGAATTCTTTCAACTCGGTAGCAAAAATGCAGAAAGTGCTCTCTCATCTTAAAAGTTCAGCGCCAACACGATTTTTTTACCGTTTGTTTCTCACTCTGCAGGAGCACCTACCTAGCGATGATTTCTTGTACCAAAGCATCCGAGTGCTCACGAGGCGGGGCAATTGGCAGGGTCTCCGAAGAACAAATCCGGAATGCCGACACGATACACGAGTATTGCTTGATTACCCCCAAGATTGGCGCATTTGGGTTCTGAAACTGGTTGGCGTGGAGTTGTGGGGAAGGAGGGAAAGTCCGACGGCGCGCGTGCGGGGTGGGAAATCCCCAGGGCCACACGCGCGCCGTGGATGAAAAGGATGCAGGAGTAGGTCCAACTCATAGTGAAATGTGATCAGTGCGCAAAATGGGCAGAATTGACCAGATGGATTCGAGCATTGGTTTCGTTTCGCTTCAGGGCGGCGGCGTGTGGCATGGTGCGTGGCTTGTCTCCCGTAGCCAATAGTAGGCGCACAGATATACGTTGAAGCTGAAGCAAGATGCGGTGTCACACATAGCGCATCCTGTGGAGAGCAACGGGGAAAATCGAGGCAGATGAGGTCACTATGGCCAGTGGGAATTTGCAAATGAATGGACATAACGCGCCGCCCACAGTAGGCGCGTGATATTCATGTTCATATAGTGCTTGCTGATAAGAAGCGGTGCCTCTGTAATTGATCGGTTCCATCTCTCTGGACGCACAACAAAGGCAAATATCAGAGCTGTACTTCTTTGTCATCCCGACCATCTTCTCGCCGTTTGATGGCCGCCTCTGAGAGTCCAGCTTTTGTGCTGCAAATAGTGAAGATGGCAGAAAGATAAGCCCAGGATGGTGTCGAGAAGTTAAAAATATGAAGGGAGCTCAACATTTGACCCTTTAGTTGAAGGTTCCCAGGTTTCCGCTCGCTCTGAGCGGCTGCCCCCTGCCAATTTATTCTCGCCCTTGGAAACTGGGAAGGAGTCCAGAGTGCTCCCATTCTAGAACTCCAGGTCTTCGCTCGCGCTCTAACTCAACCCTATCATTATTGTTAATATGAGAACTACTTCGATGAGTTTGTGATAGGCAGTGGAGTCCCCCCCGGCAATTCCTCCAAGGAGATGATGCGAATACAAGCTCGACTGACTCATTGCTTACCAAACAGCACAATGGCGGAAAGGACGACGTTTAAAACAGCAAAGCGCGTGCCTGTGTTTGCATTCTGGATGCGTCTGTATTCGCGAATCCTCCACATCCTCAGCAGCAGCACCTTCGGGATATCACAGAGTAGAGACTAGCGTCAGGAGTCAGACGAGAACGAGCACCACGAGCTTTACCTTCGTAAGGTTAGACATCCTCAATGGGTGGTGGAGACAGAAACAGCAAACGAGACATTGTGATCCCAGGCGTAAGGCAAAAAAAGCTTTGTCGTAGCCGCTAAGCTCCTGTGGATCACCTAATTTACGTCAATTGAATAGAAAGCTGGCGGCTATCCGACGTATGGAACTCGGGAGGTCAACCTGACATTTCTTGACGAATTCCTCTTTTTATGAGTAATGCATGCCTACCCTATTTAAACAGGTATTTTAGGTTTTATATAATATCAAAATGTATTTAAACAGGTATGCTACGTAAAAAGGCTGAGTACATCAAAGTGGACCTCTGAACTGACCTCATGGGCGAGCCTGGCCAGCAGCACCCGCACCTCCGACTGGCTCCTGCCGTGTCGCCAGTGACGGCCACGCGCCTCCATGTTCATACTGAAAAGACGAGTAAAAGAGAACTCGCTTCTGACTCAAATGCGCTCAGCGGATTACGCCTTCAGCGGCTCCTTCCTCTCTCGAGGGCTTCTGGAGTTCCCAGGTATTCTGTAGAGCCAACCGAAACTTACCCAGAGCCTTGGTCCCAAGTTTGCCTCTCATTTCGCGTTTAAGGACGAACCGCTGACTCTGCTGAGAGCGAGAGCACAACAACGACGAAAAGCTGCAAGCATGGAACCACATGGCGGCGGCCCTCCGCGGTTCCTGCTGGACCCCGAGAAGCGCCCCAAGCTCCGCATGATCGACCGGCAGACCGTGAACTGGTGGAAGCAGCAGGCGTGCCAAGAGATCGCGGCGCTCATGCGCGATAAGAAGTCCTGGTACTACAAGGGCAAGGACGCCAAGCAGCACAAGGAGCTCAGGCTCTCGCTCAGCAAGCACGACACCCGGGGCTATACGGCGTCGCCGTCCTCACCTTCCAAGGCAGTAGCGACGAGAAAGAGCGCGTATTTCTGCCACGGCGTGCTTAACCTGTTGCTCGAGGACATCGCATACGCGCTCTACTGCGACAACACTTCCGACCAGCGCACGGTCGCGACCTGCTTGTACCAGGAATCTTTTCTGGACGCTGCGGTGCTCGACGTCTACGACCGCAAGAGCGTCGAGGACCCGTTCCACTTTGCAGGCGTCAAGTGGGTCGCGTTCAAGATCCCACCGGGACTCGTGGCGCCGCTGGACCTTGTCTACTTTGAGTACTCGTGCAAGACTCGGGACGCCGACGGCAATACCGTGCTCGTGCAGTACACCATGTGTCCTGAGTTGGTCTCCGAGCAAATGGACGAGCAGAACGTCGGCCTCGCGCGAGCCCAAGCGAGCCAGATCAGCACGTTCCGGTTCCTGGAGGAAGGCACCCACTGCCAGTCGACTGGCTGGTTCGAGTCGAGTCCGACTGTGCCAGCCTGGGTTGCAGGCAAGGCGGTGCAGCAGATCTTCAGCAATATGGGCCACTTGATGGGTCTCGCTGACGCTCGAGCGATCGCGAGTCTGGGTACTGCAGCCTCCGTGTCGACCGCCAAGGCGTGCTACCTGTGCAGCAAGAAGTTCGGCATGATGCACAAGCGCCACAACTGCCGCTCGTGCGGCCAGAGCATCTGCACCAAGTGCACGATCAAGCTCAAGGTGCTCAATAGCCTCCAGTCGGAACAGCAACGGCTTAGCCAGTCGCACTCATCGAGCGCCAGCAGCAGCAACAGCTCACCAAAGTTCTCGGAAGGCAAGTTCTGCCTGCCCTGCGTGCTCCAAGCGCGCGAGCAGCGTCCGGACAGCGGGTCGTTCTCCGGCATGGTCAGCTCGCTGTCGTCCGAAGAGAGCAACACGACAGCGCCGCCGTCGATCGACGAAGGCTACAACATTGACCTCTCAGAGCTGCAGGACTCCATCGACAACCTGGACGACCTGAGCGATCTAGATGACCTGGACGACCCTTACCTGTTCAACCACCACGGACACCGTCGGCAAGCACAAGGCCAGTACTCGGACTACCGCCACAATAATAACAAGATAGCGTTTACGAACGCGAGACGGAAGCCAGTCTCAACAGTCGAGGCGTACCTGGCCGCTCAAGCGAAGGACGCCAGCAAGAAGCCAAAGAAGCGCGCGACCTCCCACCCGCCTGGCAGCATCGGCACTCACTGCGGGTGGAGTGCACCACCTGCGATCGCTGAAGAAGAGCGATTTGAACCCCAGGCATCACGCTCGAGACGCCAACCGTCTAGGCATTTGAAGCCAGAACGCCAGCAACAGCACCAGGCTGACCGAACCCCTCACGCTCAAGCAGCCCCAGCTCCAATGCCACAACAGCCCATACCAATGCCGGCGGCGTTCAACAGCATCTCGCAGTCGATCGCCGCCCAGGAAGCGCTCTTGCAGACGATCCAGCAGGAGCGACAAAAGTTCTACGCGCGACGACGAGCATCGTCCGAGATCCCAGATCTCGTGCCCGACAACGGACGTTTCGAGGTCATCTCGGAGGCGGACTGAGCTTTCATTGTGAAGTAGCCAAAAAAAAAACAGGAGGTGTGTGTGGAAAGCAAACAAGACGTTTGTGCAAGCTCGAAGTCGTACCGAGGAGAAGTACACTCCTTGAGCTCAAAGCAAGCGTGGAGGCGTGAGGTTGTCATTTAAAGTAGGTAGGTAGTTTTTGAATTTATCAACTGGAGGAGCACTTCGAAGTAGAAGAGGTAAGAAGGGAGGGTTGTGAAAGTAGCACACTCTGTAACTGCATTGCATTAAACAAACATGGAATACTTGCATGCGGGCTCCCGCATCCGCAAGCTTCGCCATGGCATAAAGATCCAGCCCAAGTTACGAACATTGACTTTGAACTAGCTGGCAAACGTAGATGCTCATAGTATAGTAGTCGATCATCTGACGTGAATGCAAATACGATAAGGTTTATGGCATCGAGTAGAAGGGGAGATCGTTGACGAAGCGAAGCGGGTTTTGTCGTCTCCAGTCCCACTCAAGATGCCCCCACGTACACGATCACAACCTGCTCTGAAAGCTGATACTTCTTCATTGATTCGTTGGAAAAAGGTCGATTTGTTTAGGATTATGAGATGTCTTTCATATCCGAAGCCAACCCATTTCCCAAAGTCTGTAAGGAATGCAAAAAATAAAGCAGTTCACCCATTTCCATTCCTAAGGCTGCTCGGTAAAGCGATGCTGGTGGGTGGTGGTGGACAGAGGGGGGTGATGGTTTGATGAAATGATGGTTGCGATTACGTCTGTTTCTTGTGATGCAAAGCAACCCGCGCGTGGTGAGGAACCTATGATGGAGCAAGCGAGAAGAATAATCAAGCCCTTCAGGCTGTCTGATGCTGCTGCTGATTGTTGGTTGGGTCCAACTGGGGTAAATGTGAGGATCTGAGTTTTGGAAGCGGGTGAAACTGGTTCGAATCGGTTGAAACCGCGCTTTGCCAGGCACTGTTGGCTCAGACCTCTGGCCAACCGTGTTCTGCTTCTTGCGCGCAATATCCACCCTATCCACACGCAGCAAGCGAGCCAGAGCTCGGAGCTACGACTGCAGTTCAGCAAAAAGCGCCTTGGGAGGCTTTGTGCAGTGTTGGATTTTGCTTGGAGTGCTTTGACGGAGTCAATCAGTCTGTGCGTGCCTGTGTTATACCGCATCCACAAGTTCATAGCCTGAGTCATTGCTTT
>JAADVN010000335.1:0-21536 GCA_023335535.1 Globisporangium spinosum | reverse complement strand
ACCGCGACTGCCAGGTGAAAGGGTGGAAGGCGCATAAGCCAGAGTGCGCGGTCATCTCGGTGTTTAGAAAAGCAGAGGCGCCGAGTGCTGAGGGCACTCCAACTCCAGAGGAGCAGTGCGTAGCGTCTTGGGAAGCCAGTCGGCATTGCGTTGGCTTTAAATGGTAGTAGGGCTAATGCGTTCGGCGTACACTGTTTGGACGTGCGCAATAGGATCTTCACGCTGCTCGACACTCTGTCGTGGTTTGCTACTGCGAAGAGCTCTTCGGAGCCAAAGGTGGTGGGCGTCGCCAAGTCGATCAGCATGGACGAGAAGCGCCTCCCCGGCTGGTTCTACTCGCTCGACTACGAACTCGTGCGTTGCTACTTCCTGATATGTATCCCACGTTGCTCCTCAAATGCTCACTTGCGCTTTGTTTGTGTTTTATATTACCATTAGGAGTCTGTTGAGAACAAAAAAACTCAGTACCAAGCGGCGCTTGAGCTCTACAGCCTTCTGAGAGACGAGGAGTGTTGGTGCGTGCGCTTGATATTCGTTTTCTTTGGCAGCTAGCAATCTGTCGTCTCTTGTATGCTAAATCACGCTATCTCGTTGATGAATTTGGACTGTAGGACCCGCGACAAGGAGAGCTTCCCACGCTCGAGCTACACCAACGTTGAGGTACTGCACATTGCTCATAATAACGAGCGCGCTGATTAATGATCACTTCCTCACACCACGACGCCTTCGTTTTGCTATTGTTGTGCAGCTGGCGCACACACTGCCGAATGCTGAGGAGATCCGGAAGGCGTTCTTCGCGCGCGACGGCCACCTGCTGCTCTTCTCTGCGTGGCTGCAGCACCCTGAGCCGCCTGCGACGCAGACGATTCCGCTTGAAGACCGAGGTTTCTATGGCGTCATCGACTCGATCCTGCAGATCAGGTGAGTGAACAGCTATTGCCATTCCCATTGGTTTCGCCTTGTCTAACTCTTTTGGGATGCTTGTTCACTGCTATGAGCAGCTCGATTCGCGATGGAATCGACGCGTTCATGGACAGCCGAAGCACCTGAGAGGTGCATGCTGGCACGATAGAGAAGGAACCGTACAGCAGCCATTGATTCATACATAAAGCAAATCTGGCTGTCATTTTTTCAAGAAGAGTCAATACAGAAAAAAAATCAAACAACTGAAATCTCGATTTACAAAGGTGTACCAGACTACACAGGCACGTTCCACTACTCTGTCGGTAAAAAAAACACTACACCATCTTCGCGACACGATAGAGCGTGTCCAGCATCTCTTCGACATCGTGGTCCAGCTCGTAGCATTCAATCGCAGCAACAACTTTCTCGTCGTCGCTGAGAATGCGGTCTTTCAGACGCGACTTCTCGTCCTGAGTGATCAGGTTGTCCGCAGCAATGCGACTCGCAGCTTTGAGAGCGAGCGTGTACCGCGCACGTCTCGACAGCGCAAACTTCTTGTTTACGTCCGTGTTTTCATCACCGATCTCGCCCTCTACAAGCACGTCAAACACACACACACGCAACTCGATCAGCAACCAAATCCATACTGCGGCAGCTGTTTGCATGATGTTTGTTTCCGCAAAGCTACCTTCGATGATTCCCTTCTCTTCGAGCTCGCCAATCGATGGGCGCTTGCGAAGGTGGCGCGCAACTTGGTCAGCTTTGAGTTGTCTCTCCAGCTGGTGCATTGGTCCCTGGAGAGAAGGAGCAACATCCTCTTCATTGTCTATCAATCAAACAATCGAAGAGTTAGACCTGAGGAAATGGACACACGACGCTCAACAGTACACATGCAAACGCTCACCGCCGAGAATGTGGTGCGTGACAAGCTCATCCTTGTCTGGACGAGTTTCGAGCAAGTGCGAGACTTGGTTTTGAACAAGATTGCGCTCGAGCTTCTTCGCTGTCGCAGTCAGACTTGGAGCCATCTGCGTGTCATTTTCTGGTAAAATACAAAGAAAGGAAGCAGAAGAATGGATTGCGAACCTGTCAGAACCGCCGTGCTAATCTAATGTCAAGCAAAATCGTCAACAGGAACAATAAAAACGTACCCTCCAGCACTCCCTGCGAGGTCAGCTCCGTGATCGACGGACGCTTCACGAGTTGATGGGAGACGCGGTCAGAGTTGATCTGGCGCTGCAGCTTCTCCTGCGTCGCTTGGAGACTCGGAGCGACACCACCGTCTGTGAGTTAGCAAGACGTCACAAGCATTAGAACCACTATTGGTTATGTCAATCCATCGCTCGAATTTCACAAACCTACCGTCGTGTACGATGCCTTGATCACGCAGATCCTGGACATCGGGACGACTGTCCAAGCGGTGCGAGAGCTCATCCGCGCTCATCTTGCGCTGGAGCTGCTTTTGAACGCTCTGCAGCTGCGGAGCGACGTTTGTGTTGAGCACGTGCATCTTCTTGAGCTCGTCGACATCCGGGCGTGACACAAGGAGACGGTCAATCTTGTCGGAAGTCATGCTCTTTTCCAACTCCTTCGCGGTGGATGCCAGAGATCCCGATAGCCGACGGTTTGCACCTGCACGCATAGATAATGATGATCCGTGCAAGTCACGTTAGCAAGACACATGAAACTCCCACCAAGCCTAACTGCCGTCACGTGCACATACCAGTGGGGTTGAGAATGTGCTCGTTCTGCGAGTGCATCTCTTCCTGGTTCGGACGAGCCTCGATCTTTTCCTCCATCGTCTCGCTGATTTGCGCCATCTTCTCCAAGTCCTCCTCGGTTTCTGCATGAATAGCATAACAACACCATCACGACATTAGCTTCGGCTGGTACCATAACGCCACCACAAAGCCAGCACAGAAACAATTCCGCGTACTCAAGATTCCGGCTTCGTGGACTTCGTCAATGGACTTGCGGCGCTTGAGCACGCTGTCAACTTTCTCTACACATTCCAACAAGCACGTAGCCATCCGTTAATATCAACTACAACTCTCGATCTTTCAAATCCATCTACACAAAAGTACAGCGCACCTGACGCTTCCTTCATGTCCACATGCGCGTCCGCGTCCTGCTGCGGTTTCTTTGGGCTGCCGCCGTTCGCCTTCTTCTTGTCCTTCGCTACGACGGGCGACGATGTGTTAGAGCCGGGCGTCTGGCCGACCTGCAGCTTCTTCTTGGTGGCGCCTTCGGGGGACTGCTCCGCCGAGCCGCTGCCGTCGTTCGCGGCCTTGTGCTGCTGCTTGTTCTTCTTGGCCATCTCGCTCTTGTCCGACGGGGATACAGGTGGCGGGGATGGCGGGGGCGCTACTGTGGTGGAGGTCTCGGCGCTCGCTTGCTGCCCTATGTTTCCTCGCTTTTCTCTCTCGTGGCGCGCGCGCGGCTCTTGTGCTGACGGTGGCGTTTTGGATTCTGGATCTGCTTTGGCTGCGTGCGGAAATCGCAAGTTGCACCAAAGACAAGGAAGGCGTGGATTACTGTCAGCTGCTCGATTAGAGCGCCTCTGAGATCGACAGAGTGATGGTTCTGCAACGGGAGGATCTTGAACCGCTGGAAATGACTATTGCGACATTCACAGTATCTGACAATACATACTTTGTATACCTCCTCATTGATGGACTGAGTGACATTCGGCATCGAACGCTCACGAAGAAGGATATTTTCCGATAAACTATACACATGCAAAATATTGATTGTATACAAAGCGTACATCAAGACTGTTTCTACAGCTGCTTCCCTGAACGCGTTTTTAATAGCTGCCTCAAGCTTCAACGTGGATGGGGGGTCATGATCTGTATGAAGATGACGAAGGCTTATGGGAACGCTTACAGCAAGCGTTGGATGTGTGTGTGCGCGTATTATGCATGGAAGCTTGTTCAGTTGTTTATATTCATTCACACCTTCACTGTTCACGCGCTTATCAAGCGCTCGCAGCGAATCCATCAATGGGATAGATGGTAGAATCTTTGTGCATTATGATGGTGTGGTGCCGTATTTATGTGGTGAACTTGTAGGCGCAGTCGATGAAGCGCGCGCACGTGATCATGTCTTCGCCCGAGTTCGCGAGGTCCTCCTTGGCCATCTCCGCGATCAGCAGCAGCTTCTTGACCGAGATTGGCTGGCTTGCCATCATCTGCAGGATCTGCTCCTTCTCGCGGTCCTCCACGGGAAGGTTCGTGTGCGCGAGCACGGCGCTCAGCTCCTCCACCTTGCACAGCTGCGGCACCTCGAGCGTCAAGTCGAAGCCGTCGGCGAGCTCCAGCGCGCGCATCGCGTCGATGTTGGACGTCACGCCGATCACCACGAGCTTGCGGTCCGGGAACGGCACCGGGTTGCGGATCAGCACCATGAGTGCCTGCAGCACCAGGTTCGAAAAGCGCGGCCCCAACCCAACGTAGTCGATCAGGCGCTCAATGTCGTCGAGGATGATGATGCTCAGCGTCGATCGATATGCCTCTTCAAACACTGTGTGGATGTACGAGCACTTGGCGTTCTCGGCGCGCGCGATGAGCTCCGACGCGCTAATGAGACGCACCAGTGGGAACTCGCTCGCGACGGCGCAGTACGTCGCCAGCGCCGTCTTGCCCGAGCCGCGCTCGCCATGGAGCAGCACGGACATTAGCGGCGTCTTGTCGTTCGAGCGCACTTGGTCGATCACGCGCACGAGCGCGTCCTTGACGTCTGTGAACGACTTTCCGTACGGAACGATGCCGTTCTTGAAGTGCAGTGAGAGCTGGTCGCTCGGTGCACCGAACTTGGGCTTCACCTCTTCCAGCGCCATGGCGAAGTCCTCCATCTTGATCTGCGGCATGAAGTTCGCGATCGCCTGGAACGTCTTGCCGTCCGTGCCGCGAGAGAGCGCGTGGGCGTTCGCTGCGCGCACAAGACCTTCGATCTCGGCTCCCGAAAAGTTCTTCGTGCGCTGCGCGAGGTTCCGGTAGTCCGGGTCGTTGTTCACGGGCTTGAGCGGGTCCATGCAGTAGTCCAGATCCGCGATGACCTCTGGGTGGAGCGTTCCGTTCTTGCGCGCGAGGTCAGTGTGGATCTTGAAGATCTGCGCGCGACCGTACTCGTCTGGGAGGTTGATCTCGATCTGCACTTCGAGACGACCCGGACGCATCAGTGCTTCATCAAGCATGTCCTACAGATACATAGCAAGGTGATCACGCACAAGGATAAATCAATGAAGAGCGTTAGTACAATGCCATCCGTATACAGGGTATGAAAGCCTGCAACCAAAACCCAAGATAACCACTTACCTTTCGGTTCGTCATGCCGATGACCAGCACGTTGTTGAGACTGTCGACACCGTCGATCTGCGTGAGCAGCTGGTTCACGACGCTGTCGCCGACACCCGTACCGTCGCGACTCGAGCCACGCGCTTTGCAGATCGCGTCGATCTCGTCGAAGATGATGATGTGCACGTCGCTCTCGTCGCCGAGCTCCTGCTGGTCCTGGCGCGCCTCCGAGAAGAGCTCGCGGATCTTGCGCTCCGACTCGCCGACAAACTTGTCGAGGATCTCCGGTCCGTTCACCACTTTTGGCTCCTTCGCCGTCAGAGCCTGCGAGATCTTTCGCGCGATCAGCGTCTTGCCGCAACCCGGCGGGCCGTAGAGCAGCATGCCACGCACGTGCTTGATGCCGAGCTTCGCGATCACGTCCGTGGGGAAGAGCCGCGACGCGAACGCGCGACGAAAGATGTCGTTGAACTCCTTGTCGAGACCGCCGATGCCGAGCTTCGAGAAGTCGAAGTCGGGCTTGAACACGCTGCGACTCTGGCCCGCGGACTGGTTCGTGAGGCGCACGGGTGCGTCCTTGGATTTGGAGAAGTTGACGACCGCACCCTTGAGGAACAGCCCCAGGTCCGGCGCGAACGACGCGCTGTTTTTCTTCATTTTGTCGCTGCTGCTGTTGTCGACGAGGTCGATGCTCACGCACTGCAGACGCAGCGGGATGCCGTCGTAGCTGACCACGACCAGCTGGCCCACGGCGAAGATCTGGTTCACGTACTCCTGCTCAAACGTGGCCTTGAGCAGACTGCAGTCGATCACGCGCACATCCGCCTGCGCGCGCGTGAGCACCTGCTGGATCTCGAACGTGACGGAGCCCAGCACGCTCTTGGGGTTCGGCGGCACGTACGGCGTGAGCTGGCACGCCTGGCCCATGGGAAGCCCCGCGCACATGCGTTGCATGTTGCCCACGGCTACCGAGCCGCGCGGGATCTGCTTCTGCGGCTTGGCCGCAAACACGAACTTGCGGTTCACCCAGACGTTGAGTCCGTGCTCCTTGAGCTCCTCCTTGGATGTCACGCCCGGCGGCGTCTGGCGCACGAGCTCCATGAAGTCGTCGAAGTTCACGTACACGCAGTTGGTGAACGCCAGCGAGTTGGACGGCAGCCCCACGACGGCAGCTTCGAACGCCATCTCGACTTGTGGCGCTGGTCTTTGTGTGTAAATGGGGATCTCTATAGAGGCGGGTTGCTTCTCTGCAGACGCTTAGTGACCGTGCTTCCTTCCTGCGCGGCGGGTGTCGTACAGATCGTTTTTGGGAAATGCTTGCCTGGCTCCCTCTCTCATGGCATTCTTCTACGCCCTCGCGTAAAAGAAGAATAAAAGATCGATCTATTTTCAGCCAATTAGATGGTTTAGAAACATTTTTAGCCAATGGTGGTACTACACATCAAACGACAACTGTACCTATTTCGGTACCACACAGTAACGAAACGATCAAAATGCGAATTGCGACTGAACCACATGACGCCCATAACCATAACCGCCAGGACACTTTCAGCCTCGGAGTAGATGTCAGGCAATCTCTCTCATTTCCATTAAGCAATCCCTTGTCTTCTCTTCATGCAGCAGCTAGCTACTCGTGCGCCACGCTACACAAAATCTACGCCGAGAGCCCCTTGCTGAGCAGGAACGCGTCCTGGTTCGGCTCGCGGCCGAGGAACTCCTGCAGCTGCTCGCTCGCGTCCAGTGAGCCGCCGCGCGACAGGATGAGCTCTCGGTACGCGAGCCCGGTCTTCGGGTTCATGAGCCCTTCTTTCTTGAAGCGCGACACGAACATGTCCATCGAGAACACTTCGCTCCACATGTAGCCGTAGTACTGCGCATCGTAGCCGCCCGCCAGGTGGCCGAACGACGCCGCAAAGTTCGTGCCGGGCGTCATGTCGATGAGCATGATCTCGCTCTGCAGCTGCTTGAGCACCTTGGCCGTGTCCGACTTGGCCTTCGAGTGGATCTGCTGGTCAAACGTCGCGAACAGCAGCTGGCGCTTGTTCATGAGCCCCGCGTTCGCGTTCTTGGTCGAGATCAGGCGCTCGATGAGGTCATCCGAGAGTTTCTGTTCGCATTGCACATGATCAAATACATTCGTTCAGGACATGACATCCATTGTACTAGCAAATCGCCAAATACGCACCGCTTTCGAGAGGTAGTGCGACGACAGGCGCTGCAGCGGCTCCTTCTGCCAGCACCAGTTCTCCAGCATCTGGCTCGGTGCTTCGACGAAGTCGCGCTCCACGCGCGTGCCGGCGAAGCGCGGGATCGCCGCCTCCGAGCACAGGCAGTGCATCACGTGGCCGAACTCGTGGAAATATGTCACGACCTCGTTGTGGTCCAGCAGCGACGGCTTGGTCTTGGTCGGCGCGTTGAAGTTGGCGACCATGGCGGCAGCTGGGAGCTGGGTAACATTGCATGATTGATCATGGACAAAAAGAGGGTGAATGTGACGTTAGTGTGTGGGGGAGGGAGGATATGCTCGTAAATCAATGAGAGATGGATGCATGACGCATTTACATTACATACCTCACGGACATTGGCCGAGTTCACGCATGACTGCTGGAGCGTGAAGCACGCCGCGTGGCCGTACTTGCCCTGGCGAGGGAACAGGTCCAAGTAGAAGTGGCCCACGAGGCGGCCCGCGCGGCTCGGACGCGCATCGTAGACCGCGAACATGCGCACGTCCTTGTGCCACACATGCGGCTGCGAGATCTCGGCGAACTTGAGACTTAGGATCTCCTGGTACATCGAGAGCAGCTCGTTCGTGACGTGGTCCAGCGGGAAGAACTCGCGCACCTTCTCCGAGTCGATCGAGCAGTGCTGCTTCACATACTGATCCATGTAGAAGCGGAAGTCCCACATGTTGATCTTGCCGTCGAACTTCCAGTCCTGTGCCTCGCAGTCCTTCTCCTTGAGCTTCAACAGCAGGTCCAGGTCGCGCTTCGCGAGCGGCGTCAGCTTGTTGTCCAGGTCCGAGAGGAACTTCTTGACACTTTCGGGGCTCTTAGCCATTCTGTTCGTGTGTCAAAAGTAACAAAAATGCCGTTAGTGGGTGAGGATGGGTCAAAATATTGCCAAAATGAGGTGACTTCGATGCTTGTCATACATACCTCTGCTCGAGCACGTACGACGCGTGATTCTCGTAGCCGAGCGTGATCGCGATGTTGTGGCGCAGCTCCAGCATTTCCTCCAGGATCGCCACGTTCTTGTCGATGCAGCGGCGGTTGAACGCCACCTCCACCGTCTTGCGCGTCAGCGGCACGGTGCACGTGTTGAGGATCGGGAACACCGTCGGGTACGACAGCGCAATCTACAAAGTTATAAGGAGCAACAGCAGAAGGTTAGTGACCTCGTACATTTCCATCAACAAAACCAAATGCGCAAACATGACACAAACCTTGAATTTGCCGTCGGTGCCCTTCTCAAGGCTGCCAATGAAGTCGTCGCTCAGCCCCTTGAGCTCGTCGAGCGAGAAGCTCACTTCCGTGGTCTCCTCGGTCAGGTTCATCTGGTACTGGAGCGCCAACTTTGAGAGCTTCTGCTTCCACGCCTGCACCTCCTGCTGCTTGGCCTCCTCCAGCTTCAGGCCGTTGCGCTCAAAGTCCTGCACGACCTTGCTCACGTAGCGCTGCTTCACTGGCACCAGTTTCTGCAATGCCACATAAAATAAAAAGAGCGCAAGGCGCAATATGCAACATACAATCAGTAACCATAGAGATCAACACGTGAAGTAACATTTGAGCACCCCCTCCTCACCTTGAACGCTGGGCTCGAGGCGAACTTGTACAGCGACTTGTACACGTCCACGCGCATGCCGCGCTTGACGGAGAAGTCGGTGATCTCTTCGTCCGCCTTGTTGCATGCGTCACGGATCTCCTTGACCGCCGACACGTGGCCCAGGAACGTCACGTTGGTCATGCGGCTGAGCATCTCAAAGTCCAGGTCGATGAGCTTCTGCGCCGTGTTCTCGTACGTGACGCTCGATGGAGCGAGCGCAGCGATCTCGTCGTCGACCTGCTGCATCTTGGCGATGATGCTCGCGGTCTCGGCCTCGATCTCCTGGACGCTCAGGTCGAAGCGCAGGTTCGTGAGCTGCTTGCGCTGCGCCACGAGCTTCTTGCGCTGCTGGCTACGCGCCCAGACGCCCAGGCCCGCGAGCGCGGCGACGCACGCGGCCGCGACGAGTACGGTCTTCTTCTGGTCGTGGGAGCTGCCGGTCATGCTGCTGCTGGTGGCGGTAAGCGGAGGATGAAGGAAGCTTGGGTTGTGGATGGCAGCAGGTCACTTGCGAGGTGCGCCTTGGAAATCTTCTCCGCCCTACATGCCCAGGAAGATGCGCTGCTTGTATTTCATCCAATCAGAACGTAAAGAGAGATAAATAACTAATGGAATGACTTGAAAGGAGGGAATTGATGAGGATTTCAGCCAATGGACACGCAGAAAAGATCCACGTCGACGAGGAGCCACCTGACGCGCAATCACTCGACTGCTTGAGCTGATTGAGCTGATGAGTGGCCACATGAAACAATACAACACGAAATGAATGAGACCGCCACAATACTAATGGAGCCTCCCAGACCAGCAGCACCATCAACATGCTTCTGTGTGCGGTACGCTCATTAGAACAAGTTACATGCGATTAGGCTGACGAACGTACTTGCGCACCATTCGACACCATCCATCTACAGCTTCGCGGCGGCATCCTGGTCGATGTACCAGTACACCACGCCATGTGTCGGCTTGACGTCCGCGGCAGGGAGCGGCGGGTCGCGCTGTTCGCGGCCGACCATGTGCGGCATGAGCTCTGCCTTGCTGGCGCCAGTGGCGACAAACGCGACCTGAAGAGATGGCAAACAGTACAACAACAGCATGCGTGTGAGCTCATCAATGCAGGTGTTAACTAGGAGCCACGCATGAGAAGGACGTACATGGTCGGCGTTGTTCACGACTGGGTACGTGAGCGTGATGCGCTGCGGCGGCGGCTTGGGCGAGTCTTCGATGGACGCGACGAACAGCTTGTCCTCCTTGAGCAGCTTGTGGCCTGGGAAGAGCGAGCACGTGTGTCCGTCTGGCCCCATGCCGAGCAGGATCAAGTCGAAGCGCGGCAGCTAAAATGGACATATGGAAACGAAGCAGCAATAAGCCAAGCCGGCTGATTAGTTTAGCATGTGTGGTTGCGTCACGCAATACACGCTCAACCTTAGTAATGCGCACCTACCTCATTGCCCCAAACCTGGGCGAGCTTGGCCGTGTAGTCCACCGCGGCGGCTTCTGGGCTCAGCGACGCGTCAATCGTGTAGATCTGCGCAGCTGGGATCGCGACCTATTCATGCACAATAACAACAGACATAGTGAGCACCATAACCAACGCCATCACCAGCAATAGCGCTGCACAGAGCTTGTGTAGCTAATCAGCATCCTTTTCATGCGTGCGTGTATCCATACGTACATGGTCAAAGAGAGCCTCCTTGCAGGCTTTGTAGTTGCTGTCGTCGCTGTCGAGCGGCACGCAGCGCTCGTCCGCGAAGAACACGTGCCACTTGGAGTAGTCCACGTCGCCCTGGATCGCTCCGAGGCCCTTGTTCAGGATCTATTACATAGCCGAGCAATTCGTGCACATGTCCCCATTCGTTAATGGTAAATCACACAGAGCAAAATGACGTAGCTGCTCGCCGCATGCGACGCAGCAACAGATAGAATGGTCCGCACCTTTGGGAGCGAGCCGCCGGAGAGCGCGAGCGTGAAGCGGCCGTGGGTGGCGATGGCCTCCTGGCTCACGCGCAGCACGAGCTCGCCGACCGACGCGCCGACTTCGTCCGCGTTCGGGCGCACGACAACCACCATCTTCCCTTGTTCTTGTTCTTGCTGTTGTTCCTGTTTGTTGTGCTGGAAGAGCAATGGCAAGAGGAGTCCAAGCACCAGCACCAACGTTGCTGGCTCAAAAAAGGATCTCGTCATCACAGAAGGTGGAAATGCGCAATGATGATGCAGGTCAAAACTACATCCATTTCATAAAATACACCATTCCATTTCGGAGTGGCGTATTGACGTCCTCAAGTTGATATGTGTCTGCCATTCTATCAATTCCAATGTATCCGTCCATTTCAGCCACAGGATTCCAATAGTTTGATAGTAAATACTTGGAGCAAATTGTAAACTGCTGCAGGATCGTTTTTAAACGTTTTTTTTAAAAGGATTAAAAAACATGGCACCCGTTTCTGGCAATATCTGACTCAGATCAGAACAATTTTAGAAATACCAAATCAAGGTACTTTGGAAACACAACAATGTTAAAGTAGGGTACGTTTCCTCCTGGCACCACGTTTTTCCTCCAGCAAGAGCGTACTGTAGCAAACAAATACTAATGTGTCCCGTATGACACTCATCGAACGCTTGCTTTTTTCTTCTCCGTCGTCGTCTTCGAGCGAGTATTTGCAGATTACGTACGATACGCAGAACCCAACACACCAGGAAGACGACAAGCCAAGCGAAGGAACCACACACACAGAAAGAAGATGCCGGAACTGCACGTGCGAGCCGTGTGCGCGCGCAACCTGCTGGACAAACAGACCTTCGGCAAGCAGGACCCCTACTGCAAGATCACGGTGCGCAACCGTACCTTCAAGACCCGCGTACACGACAACGGCGGTGCGTTTTTTTTTCCTCTCTCGCGTCCTTTTCTCTCTTCCTTCTCTTGCGTTCTCTCAGTGAGTGAGTAGTGGTTGGTATCATGGAGGTGGGCAGAGTGCTCACGTGTCTTGATTTGGTGCGTTTGGTGTGTAACCCACAGACAGGACGCCGGTATGGAACGAGCGCTTCACGTTCGAGACGTACGACCCGCAGCTCGACCAGCTGCGCATCGAGGTCAAGGACAAGAATTTCACGGCAAGGTGAGTTGAGGTTGAGTTGAGTTGAGGCTGAGTTGAGTTGAGCTGAGCGATTGCCTGAAAGTGGATACACTTTCCGCTAGTAATGGGCGGGAAGTCGGTGTGCTTTGATTAAAAATGACTGACCATCCCTCTTGTGCTACTCTTCTACCCCATTACAGCACGCTCATCGGCGAATGCCGTCTTCCAGTCAACATGTTCCTACACGGCAACGTGGTGGACGAGTGGTACACGCTCAACAACGGTAACAAGCGCGCGGGCGAGATCAACCTGCGCATCCAGTTCGTTGGTGCGGGCGCTGCGCCTGCCAAGGTTGCAAAGGCCGCTGCGCCAGTCGCGTACGCGCAGGCGACGTACCCAGCCCCACAACAGCAAGCGTACCCAGCTCCTCAAGGATACCCGGCCCCTCAGGCATACCCACAGCAGCAGCAGCAACAGCAGTACGCCCAGCAGCCACACTACCCACCACCTCAGCAGCACTACCCGCCACCTCAGCAGCAGCACTACCCTCCTCCGCAACAGCACTACCCACCTCCACAGCAGTACCCGCAGCACCCACCACCGCCACACTACAGCTACCCTCCTCCACCGCCAGTCATGATGGCGCCTGCGCCTGTGGTCTATGGCATGCCGCCACCGGCCATCGTGTACGGCGTCGCCCCAGCTCACCACCACGGTGGCCATGGTCACGGCGGCTACCACGGCGGCGGCCACAAGCGCCGCGGAGGCGGAGGCGCGGAGATGGCGATGGGTGTCGGCGCCGGTGTGCTGGGCGGCATGATCCTCGGTGACGTGCTCTTTGACTAAGCAGACAGACAGAACGATACCCAACAGACAACACACACGCCGTATGAGAGTGAGCGAGGATCCCTAATATGATGCCACCAACCAACCAACCACAAGCGGCGGATGGTATGATGTAGCTATTTTCCCTTTTATTATACGTTTGATAAATCCCTGCTTTTTCCAGTATTCTGCGTGATGGTTTGTCGAAAGAACAAGGCAGTGAGCGTGGTGCCTGCCTGTTTGTTGGTGAGTGCGCCGAATAATGACTCACTGCACAACCACCATGTATTTCTTTATCCAAAGCCTGGGGCTACGCAATGCGAGGCTCAAGGTCGGACCAGCTACGAGGTCTTGAGGTTCTCCAAGTTCTCGTGCCCATATCCATTCTGTTGACGAAGAAGGTGTATGTGGCAAGCCTGTCCTCTGACTTGTTTCTCAACCGCGAGTGTCTCATGCACGGAATGAAGGTACAAATCCCGATTTTATGGTCAGACTGGATTTCGTCACTTACTGTACGACTGTCCTTCTAATTGAAGTAGAAGCAGACTGAGTTGTGTTCGCGAACAAAAAGCCAAAGAACCAAAACACCAACGCGCGCGCCTTTGACCTCATTTCCCAACGCGCCAGCAAGAAGAGAAGAAGACAGAGCGGATCAGATAAGACTCCGAACGAAAGAAGGATAGAAGATGCCGGAACTGCATGTGCGCGTCGTGTGTGCACGCCACCTGCTGGACCAGCAGTTCTTCGGCAAGCAGGACCCCTTCTGCAAGATCAAAGTCAGCGGCGGCCGCAAGTACAAGACCCGCGTGCACGACAACGGCGGTGGGTGGGCTTTGCTTCCTTGCGTGTGTCTCGTGGTTAGTTAGATGTGGGTGTGAACAACCTACTCACGCACTTAATATTGGGTTGCGTTGTATGTGTGGGTGACGATGCTCGCAGGAAAGTCGCCGATGTGGAACGAGCTTTTTGTTTTGGAGACATACGACCCGCAGCTCGACCAGCTGCACATCACGGTCAAGGACAAGGGCTTCACAAGCAAGTGAGTGGGCGATGTGTTACTTGAATCGCACTTTCGGTTGGTACAATGAACTAACGGAAGGAGCGCGCTTGCTGTGCTGTGCTGTGTGTCCGTTCCTTGTCGTATTTACAGCAAGTTTATTGGCGAATGCCGCCTCCCAGTCAACATGTTCCTGCACGGTAACCTAGTGGACGAATGGTACACGCTCAGCAACGGCAGCTATCGCGCCGGTGAGATCAACCTACGCGTCCAGTTCGTCAACACGGCTCCCGGAGTCGTTGTCGCTGCGCCGGTCGTGTATGCGGCAGCGTACCCAGCTCCTCAAGGGTACCCACCACAGCAGTACCCCCAGCAGGCTCCATACCCACCTCCGCAGCAGTACCAGCAATACCCTTCGCAACAGTACCCACCGCCAAACTACGCCTACGGCGCTCCCCCGTCACCACCGGTCGTCATGGCACCTGCTCCTGTGGTGTACGCAGCGCCACCACCGACCGTCGTGTACGAAGGCAACGACCGCTACTACGATGACGATCGACGCCGTAGAGGTGGAGGTGGAGGCGCAGATGTGGCGATGGGCGCTGCCGCCGGAGCCCTCGGAGGCCTGATCCTCGGTGACGTGCTCTTTGACTAGCAAGAAGAGGAGATATACGGCACAGGCGACAATGGGATGGTGGTATGTAGCTATTTTTCTTGTTTACTTTTGATAAATCCCAGCTTTGCTTGGTATTTGCAAGTCATTCGTTGTATTCCAATTCCAATTAGCCCAGCAGCAACAGTTATTTTTGAGCTCTATCTCTTGTCAACAAGCTCCAGAAAGAAAAAAAGACGGACTAGCAATGTGAACACCATGCGCTCAGTTCAAACAACCACACCAGACACGCGACACGATGGTGGACGCCAAGTGCAAGTCCTCCTCCGTTGACAGCCTCGTGCGCGCCAACAACCCCCAGCAACGTCAGCCGGTCGCTCACGCCGCAGAAGACCCAGCGCGAGCAGCACTACTTCCACTCGGACGAGGAGCAGCTGCCTCTACCAGCCCCGTCGTTCGAGCACAAGCTCAACTTTCAGTACAAGGGCGATGTGTTCACGCAGCGAGGACTCTACGCAGACGCCACGCTGTACATGTCGCGGCTCCCGCCGACGCGCAAGGCGGCCGCGATCCGACAGAAAGCGGGGGCGAACTACAAGATGCAGGTCAAGCTCGCGCCGATGTCCTAGCCAGAGGGCGAGGTGAAAAGCGGCGAGAAGGTAAGCAAGGTCGGGAAGAAGCGGCAGTACATTCTCGCGGTGAAAGCCATGGCGTCGAACCCGGCGCTGCATGCCAACTTGCTGAGAGACAACGTGATCCCGAACATCCTCACGCTCTGCCGCACGAAAGACCTCGCGACGCTCGTGACCTGCGTCTCGACCATGTGCCACCTCTCGTGCGAAGTCGCGGGTCGCCAGGCGATCTTGAACCACAGCGCGTTCGTGGTGTTGGTGAACTTAGTGGCCAACATCGCCCATGAGAAGCACATTCTCAACAATTCGCTGGTGACGCTCGCGAATCTGACCATCAAAGACACGTTCGAGAGCGCATTCGTGAAGGAGAAGACGCTCGAGAGTATCGTCAAGAGCTGCAAGGTCTCAAAGCTCGCGGAGGAGATGGCAACGCTCGCGATCTTCAACCTGTCGTGCCCCAACTTTTCGTATTCGCGGATCGAAGACGTGATCCACGCGCTCATGGAGTCCGGAAAAGACTCCCATGCCGACAAAGAGACCCTCAGCCGCGCAATCTACAACTTCTCGTGCACCAAGATGAGCCAGTTCAAGCTCGTCGAGTCGCCGGAGACCACCGCCACGCTGCGCGCGTACATCTCCAACAAGAACTCGGAGAGCGTGCGGCTGAACGCGCTCGTGTCTTTCTGGAACCTGTCGGACAACGTCACGTGCTGCCGCGCGATCATTCGCTCCGACTGCGTCCGCGTGCTGGTCAAAGAGCTCAAGTTCCTGAGTGACGACAAGCACATCAAGTGCGCGCTGCTAACTCTGATCAACCTGTCGTCCGAGTCGGTGGCACGCGAGCTCATGGGCAGCGCGAAGGCACTGAACGCATTGGGCTAGCTGAGCCAGCGAGTGACACAGACTTCGACTGAGCTATAGATCTTGATCTACGAGCTGATCGCGATCATCCTCTCGGATCCGAACAATATCCACACTGTGAGCGAGTCATTCCTCCGCTTCTTGCTTTCGTTCGAGCATAGCTCCGAGAGCAAACGCGGCAACATGTCGTGCTACGTGCTCTTCTCGCTGACATGCATTCTCTCCTGGAGCGACCAAGAGGAGAGCAGTGGCGTGATCAGTCGAGACGCAAGCTCGGGGGTTCTATTCACAAACTCAAAGGCACGCGTGAACAGCTTTCTGAGCCTGGAGCAGCTCCTGGATGAACCGCAGCATCTCCAGCTCATCTACCGCCACGTCGAGCACGAAGGCTTTCACGCCAAGAGCTCTGAGCTGTACCTACAAGTACTGCTGCTCTACAACCTTTCGTTTCGGTACAACAAAGTGGACGTTGCGATACTCGCTGCCAAGAGACTGGTGGAGCTCGCTACCGTGTCCCGTGAAGAGCGCGTGCTGTCGCTTTTGTGCGGCATTTACTTCAATCTGTGCCAGGAGCACGACGTACATCTGGTATTCTCAAGCCCTAACAACAACGCACTCGGAGTGCTCGAGCGATTTGCGCGGTTCTGCGAGGACGACACCAAGTCCATGTGCCTCGAGGTCGTGTGCATCATCTTTGACAGCCGAAAGCTGCCGCAAACGGAGCTCGTGAGGCTCGCAGTGACGATCTTCCCCGTCTTGGTGGAGATCTGCGCAAAGGGCGGAGCCACGATCCGCGCGCACACGATCGAGCCGCTGGTCCCGGACTTCTGGACACTTCGCGAGTCGTCGTCAGGCAACAAAAACGACAATGAGAGCAGCAACGGCGGCGCCACAAAGCCACACAAGTAGCAGCAGCAACAGCAGCAGCTGATGAGCGCGGGTGTGGCTTTTGTGCCGCCCGAGATGTACGTGGAGAGCCGCACGCTCTTCACGCACGCGTCAGTGTCAGCGTCCATGCTATCGCCAAGCTCCAGCGCCAGGTTCCCAAGCAGCAGTTCGATCGGGCAGGCAACCGGCCACCGGCGACGCCAGGCAAGAGGGCACCGCTGCTCGCGCGTCGTCAGAGCGCGCAGGACAGCAACACGGTTCACGTGGCGCTGAGTCGGCCATTCGATTGAACCTGCGGTGGTTACGCGTATAAGAATGTAGGTGGGTCGTTCGTTGTGTCGTCCATCCGTTTCGTAAATGGGTACACGTCATGGAAGCCATTTGGAAGATGCCTCTTCAGAGCAGCTCATCGTCCGGCATCAAGCACCTGCGCGCGCAGGGAGCGTTCCTGTACAAGCGCACGGCCGCGCAGCACCTGACACTCGTGTCTACGCGGGAGAATGTGGTGGACAAGCCCTACGACCGCGTCACGGAGGCGTTCGGCGTTGAGAACTGGCCGCACCTCATGCACTCGCTCGAGAAAGGCGACGACGGGCTCAAGAAGCGCACGCTCGTCGCGCTCACCGAGGTGCTCAAGCAGTCGCAGGAGCTCGTGATGTGCATGACGTACGGCGCATTCGAGCTCATCGAGTATGACATCGTGGATGGGAGCAAGGAGATTCAGGAGCTCTCCGCCAAAGTGCTCAGCGTGATCGCCGAGTCCCCGTGCGGCAGCGCGGAGATCATGAAAAGCGAGGTAATCGCGCACATCCTCAAGGTATTTGTACCAGCAGCGAGCAAGCGCACGTGCTGCCATCTCTACGACGCGCTGCTGAGTATCGCGCGAGCGTTCATAGGCGCGCAAATGCTTTCGAACACGGGCTATCTGCCGATCGTGCTGGACCATTTGAAGCGCAACTTCAACGAAGATCTCGAGCTGCGCGCGCTGCAGCTGCTCAAGTACATTCTAAACGACGGCATCGAAGCCACGGTGTACCGCGCGCTCAAAATGGGCGCCGTGGAGCAGTGCGCCAAGCGCCTGTTCGAGGCGAAGATGGAGATCCGAATCGCCGCCTGCGATGCGATCGCGGCGATGGGGTACGTCGAGAAAGCCAAGAAGGCGTGCATTGAGAGAGGTGTCGTGAAGAAGCTCTGCAACTTGCTCATCGATGCGAAGTGGCAGGTCACGGCCGCGAGTGCTGGCGCGCTCGTATGCATCGCGATCCTGGGCGAAGTCAAGCGTGCGGTCGTCGCGTCCGAAGGACTGCAGAACATCAACCGGCTGCTGCAGTCGCCCAAGCTCCTCGTGCAGCTCAACACCGTGAAGCTGCTGACGGTCATGGCGGCGTACCCTCCCGTGCGCAAGATGCTCGACGTCTCGTCCACAGAGTACCACCTGTGCATGCTCATGGCGGACGCGGACCCGCTCATCGCCACGAGCGCCAAGATCGCGCTCCAGGCCGTGCAATGGAAAGCCTCGCAGCGCAGCAGCAATACAGCGCACATGCATCGCATTTGGGCAGTAGACGGACTGCCAGCGCACAAACGTCCAGATCTCTTCGTCTCTCTCTATGCAGCGCGCTGATCAGCAAGTAGCTCCGGTGCTACACCCACCCATAGAGGAAAGCACCGCGCAGCGCTCCTGTCGCACCGGCGCTCGTCGAGTGGCGAATCGCGATCTTTTCTCCCGTCGCCGTTGCGTGCACACAGTTCCGCTTTGCGTCGTGCGGTCGTCCATTATGGAGCTCCAAGCATCACTTTCTCACACCTTTTGCGCGCAAAGAAACGCCCGGGTTACGCTTTTGGCCCTCGTTGACGTTACACTGGAACAAGGTTACGGACCTGTGTACCCCTAACAGTAGCCGCTCCCTTTTCCTCCTTTCCCCTTCCTCTCTTTTGCAAAAGAAGCGAGGCGTGGAGCAGACGGCGTTTCCTCTTTCCATACTGAAGTCGAGTCAGGCGGAGGGGGCAGACACCCGCGTTCGCTGGGTTGGTGCGGGGCTAAGGCGTCCGCACTGATTCAGTTGCGTTTTTGCCTCAGGTCTCCACGTGCTTCTTCCCCCTCTTCCCCCTCTTTCTCTCCCCCCACAACAGAGCAAATATGGTGAGTTAAGAGGACGCTTTGTCGCTTTCTCTGTATGTGTGTATGACTCGTATGCAAATGCTAATGCTAATGGCGGTATCTTGATACGAATGTACAGTCGTCCGGCGTCGGTGTCCACGATGATGTCATCACCCAGTTCAACGACTTCAAATTGAAGCGCGAGCCGCACAACTACCGCTACTTCATCTACAAGATCGTGGACGACACGGAGATCGTGATCGAGTCCACGGGCGCGCAGACCGAGTCGTACGAGGACTTTGCCGCTAAGCTCTCGCTCGTCACCAACGACTGCCGATACGGCTTGATCGACTTGGACGTCACCACCAAGGACGGCCGCCCGACCTCGAAGCTCGTCTTCCTGTCGTGGTACGGAACACGCTGTGTCTAACTGCTGTTGTATCCGCTGCATGTGTGCAGTTGGAACGAGAGAGGATATGTGTATTGACCACAGGTGTATGTGCATCATGTGTACAATTCAACAGGTCCCCAGACACCGCCCGTATCAAGAGCAAGATGCTTTACGCGTCGTCGAAGGAGTCGATCAAGCGCGTGCTGATGGGCGTGGGCATCCACCTCACTGCCACTGATGCGTCGGAGCTGGCCAAGGAGTCCATTGAAGATGGCGTGTCCAAGTTCTTGTAGACGACGCGGTGCGTCTTCAATCAAGCTACGGTCTGTGCTTTTTCTTTGATTGATGATTGATGGCAGTAGATTTCTTTTTTTTTCTTTTTTGCATGCAATGCGAACGAGAAATGCCGCGCTTCGCTCACGGTGATATGCCCGCGAGCAGTGAGATGCTCTTCCTTCTTCTTCTTGCGGGTGCGAGGGCGAGCGAGGGGTTCTCTCATTGCGTGCACCATTTAAACAACGCAGCCATCTATCCATCACACTTTTTTTCATCTCATTCACGTCCACTTGCTTTTTTGCTAGCCACTTGGGTGGTATTCACTCCGCACCCATTGATTGACTGGGTGAAAAGGGGGAAAGTGATGTAAAGGTGTGTGGCACACATCTGGTAGTCAAGATGAAAAAATCTGCGACGTGTGAGATGGAGCTAATAAAGAGGTATTCTGGATCTCAAATCCTAATCTTTTCTGATCCGCAGGAATGTATAGCCTTCCAAAACCGGTAAGTGTGCAAATGCGGTTTTTACCGAGGGCAGGCATCAAGTCTTAGAGTTCATTTCCCGAAAAACGGACTAAAAGTGACGTGCTTAAAATCCATATTCATTATAAAGAGGTAGGTTCTTAAATAGAGGCCAAAGGGTCAGAGATTTGTAAAAAAAATGTCATTCTTCTGAGGTATCCGGTTTTCACTAATAGTTGTAACGTAAACCATCACAATAAGATCCCGTCACCAGTTCCTGATCCACACGCAATTTTAGCGAATGAGTTCGTCCCATTTGTTTTTTCGGGCCAATACTCTGTTTTCATTGGTTGACTTGTATGTGGTCACTTTATGATCCACTGGGGTCAAACCAGCGGTTCGTGACCCGCAACGACTGGCACACACACGCAAAGAGAGCAAGTCCACGGCGGCGCAAGAGTGCTGCGTCGGCTGCAGTTCGCAATTTACCATGAAGGCACGCCGCAAGCTCTATACCAACGCTGAGAGAGACGTAGCGGTCACGTGCGTGATGGAAGGAGAGACGACAATTGGGGTGACGAGAGATACTGGCGTCCCAGCGATCACTCTCAAGCGCTATTTGAAGCGTCGCCGTAACAACGAGCCCGCGCACGACCAGCGCCGCGGGACCAAGCCAACACTGCCGATCGAAGCCGAAGAAGACATTGTGTCGTGGATTGCTGCGATGCAGCGCGATGGCTCGCCAATAGGGCGTGAAGCGATTCTGAAGTAGGCGAACGACATTCACCACCGTCTCCACGGCAGCACGCGCTCTGTCAAAGGCTTGACTGACGGCTGGTATCGTCGTTTCCGCGAGCGCCACCCGCGCTTGGTCCCACGAGCGGCTCAGAAGGTGTCGCGTGCCAGGAATTCTGTCGATGAAGGCGACTTGCGAACGCTCTTTCACACTCTCGCCAAGCTGACGATCGAGTAGCGGCTGCAACCGTCGCAAGTCTTCAATATGGACGAGACGGGCTTCACATCAAGGACCAACACGCGCAAGGTGATAGCTGTGAAGGGATCTCCGAACGTGCACACCCACGCACCAGAAACAAGCTTCCACCTCTCGTTCGTGGCTGCTGTTGCCGCAGACGGCTTTGCTGTTCCGCCTCTCTTCATTGTACCGGGCATGCGCGTGTCCCGGTCAATTCTGGACGAGTGCAGTATCGAGGGAGCCGCCATCACGACAGCGCCCAAAGGGTTCATCAACAGCAGCATCTTTCTCAAGTGGATCACCCATTTTGCATACAACGTCCCGGACGCTGTACCGCATCCACTTGTGCTGATATGCGACGGCTGCTCGTCACACGTCAACCTCGACACGCTTGAGCGTTGTGAGCAACTGCGAATCCTACTGGTGT
>JAADVN010000334.1:0-21547 GCA_023335535.1 Globisporangium spinosum | reverse complement strand
TAGTCGCTGCGCTGGAACTTCCTTTCGCACTTAGTTTTCTTGCGAATGCTTTCCCGATGTCCCAGCTGAACGTGTTCTTGCGCGTATTTTCTTCTTCTCCTTTGTTTTGCCGCCCTTTCTCCCGCTCTCAGTGCCGTCTTCATCGTCCTCGTGTTTCTTCAGAAACGGAAACAGTGCCATGAACTCTTCATACTGAATCCTCCCATCGTCATTCGTGCCGTATTCGTCCACCAGGCACCGAGTCTGGCATCCGTGAGCGGCAGACCCATCTCCAACAGCCCTTCTTTCAGTTCCGCGCCACTGACCTCGCCATCGCCGTCATGATCCATCGTTGTGAAAATCTCGCTTAAATCCCAGCTGCCGCGACCATTTACTTTTTCACGAGATCCTGCACATGCTTATGCAGCTCTTTGATATCCAAGTGGAGCATCGGCTGGGACCACCGCGCAAACTGCTCGTAATCGACCCCGAGCTCGTCTTTGCCATATTCGTACTCAAACCGCTGTGTCAAAGTCTGCACATTCTTCGTCGACAGCTTGAACACTAGGTGCTCATGCTCTTCCATAAACGCAGCAAATTGCTCGGATGAGACCCATTTCCCCTTCTTCTTGTCTAGCTTCTTCAGATCCACGAAGATATTGTACGGCTCAGTCGTGCTCTGGTTGTGCTTGTCGTCGTACTTGTCGATAATCTTGTTCAGCTTGTCCGCTATCCGGCTGAGCTTTTCTGAATCACGAACATTACAAGCAAAGTCGACAAACGAGATGTAGTCGACCATTTTGCGTTTCTTCCTATCGGTAGCGCTGTCGTCGTCCTCACTGGATGAGACGCCTGAACCTTTCGAAAAACAGTGCACCAAAGTATCGTAGTCTGCAGTTTTCTTCAGATGGATTCCAACTTTCGTGATGCATTTGATGAACCGCATGTCTTCAATACCTCCTGTCTCCTCTGCATCGTAGTGAGCAAACATCTCGAGCAGCTTTGAGCGCGCGCGCTTCTTGTCCTTCCCGTGCATCGCGCTGTGCACTGACTCAATGACCAAGAGCTCCAGCAGCGGCGTGCGCTTCATCTTGCCCGCATTCCACGTTCGCTTGAGCTTGCTTTGCAATTTCTTCTTGAAGAAGTTCGTGCTCGGAGCGTTTCGTAGTGTGTCTGTCGCTGAGGTCGTCCCTCCTTCCCGATCATCGCCGCTCTCGTCACCGCTACTGCTGTTGTTGTTATTCGTCTTCTTGGTGCCCTTCTTCTTGGCCTGCACCGCCATCTTCTTCTTGTTTCTGGCATCTCCGTCGCTGTCGTCGTCATCGCTGACTGCGTCGCGCCGTTTCTTCTTGCGTGCGTCGGCGTCTTCTTCGTCATCGGATGAAGTCGCCCGCCTCCGCGTCGGAGTGCTGTTCGCTGCCGCGAGAGCTGCCTCTTGCTGCTCGTCGCAGCTCTCGCGGCCTCCTTCACCATACGCTTCAGCATGCCCTTGATGGCCTATTTTCAGTAGTAGCTTTCAGCGCCAAGACACACACGCACACTCAGATCCGCATTTTCCTGCATGCCGCCCATTCACTCGCTCGTAGCTGTTATTGAAGCAATGGAGTCTCTCGTGAGTGACGTTTCAGAGGTTTCCCGCACTTTTGGAACCCCTTCTTTCAGCCAATCAGAGGACTGTGTCTCAGCTTGTGGCAGCAGCCAGTGGAAGCAACCATTTCAGCCAATCGGAAGGTCTCACAGAAAATCCAGTCTGTTTACCTGAGTTTTTGTGTTGTTGTGCCTTTGGCACAATCACAGTTTCAGTCAAAGTCGCCCTGTTGAGCAAATCAGCAGCATTTCCAAGAGAGCAGCACACAAGAAGAGAGAGCCTAGGAGGAAGACGACGACAAGATGTTCATGCGCGCGGTGAGAAACCACGCCAAGTACGGCGCTGCAGCGCTGGGCGCGACCACTGCGCTCTCCTACGCGCATTCGGAACCACGTGTATATGCCAGCGGGTACGTGCCATTGTCCGCAAGCAGCAGCTATCTGCACCAGTTTGTTTGTTCCCAATCTTTCGCCAAGTGAGGATGGAAGAGGTGGCGATATAATTCGCCCATTTGCCTGTGAGCTGCGAGTTAATGCTGCGTGAATCTTGTGTGTATGTGCAGGGAAGCGCTGGGGCGCGGCATTCGTCTTGAATTGTGGAAAGCAAAGGTGAGAGCGCTACGTGAAAGTGCTGAGCGATGACAATACGAGTTAATGCTGACTCCATACGTCGCCTGTCCTGTTGGAATATTGACTATTTGTATTTATGCTCAGCACGAGAACGTCGTGGTGCTTGACTTGGAGAGCGAATTGATTCAATTGGGCATGACCCGAATCCGAAGCTACGAAAATGCTGGTATGATATGTGTCGTCGTGCGCGAAGCATCCACTTCACTGGTGCCATGTCCTAATGCTTTACTCTTCTTATCTGTGTGTGTTTGGCAGGCGCACAGTTTGTGCATGACGCGAACAACGTCTTAAGAGCAGCTCTGGACTTGGCTCTGACGGAACTGCCGAATGATGAAGAGGTGAGCACCCAGTGCACAAACTGTGGGAGGTGTTGTGATTCCTAACAGTTTGCGTTCGCTTTCTCCTGCTAGGCTGTCGTGACAACCCCACGTGGCCACAAAACCGAAGGTCTCGTATTCGAAGATGACGTCAAGGTCGTTGGCATCAGCATTGCGAAGAAGCCAGAGGTCCAGAAAGGGTACGAAACGGTGTCGAGTATTTGTTTATCTTGCAATAGCCTGGTGTATTAATTGCTTTCCTTTTGCAAACATGCAGTCTCCAGCAGGTTCTGGAAAGCACGCTTCCATTCGACTCCAAGTTTGGCGAAATTCTTGTGGCAGACGCTGGCAAAGGGGAATTCAAGGTACGCTCCAAAGTGTCATCATTAGAGTCAACAAATCAAAAGGATCGGATCATAACGGTTGTGATCTTGTCCCTTGCGACTCCAGATCGTGACGGCATCACTTCCAGACGAGTTAGACGGACACGACGTGCTGCTGCTGTGCCCAGATTTCGCCGCGCTGGAGCAAGTCAGCAAGATTTTACACGTAAGTGTTTTCTTTCATGTGACGCTTGTTCCTTGAGTTACAGGGTTACATTGTTTTAATTGAGATCCTCTGCATACTGCAGCTTCTCCGTCAGCAAGGCGTGGAAGAAGAGAAGATCACAGTGGTGACTTTGGTTACGTGCCCAGAAGCTGCTGATGGCTTTTGCCAAGTAAGTTGCCCCTTCCAATCGCCAACCTATCACTGCCTGTCGACCATGGAATCACATTCCTAATCTCTCTGTGTGTCTCTCCGCAGTCGTTTGGTGATGCTCGTCTTGTCACAGCGTCCTTCGATGCCGCCCGTGACAAGGACGGTTGCATCGTCCCGGGCATCGGTGACTTTGAAGACCGCTACGCGGGTCAAGCTGCGACTGTCGTGGAACTGCCAGAGGAAGCAGAGTCCGAGAGCGACGAGAGTGACGTGGCGAAGAAACTCACTTCGTGGTGGCCATTCAGCTCCAAGAACTGAGAGTGAGTTTGTGCCATCATCTGTGAGCAGCAGTGCAGTCTACATGTACAAGGGCAAGCACACATTTTCCAGTAAAGAAAGAATAGATGGCTTTACAGTCACAAATACGCATAAAGCTCTCTTGTTGTTTCCTCATGGGCATGATAAGCAGCATTCTCTTCTGCTTGAAGCTCCCCCCAAACCTGTATCGCGTGTACGTTTTATGTCTGAGTCGATCTTTTGCCACGTGCCCAGCATCAGCATCAGCATCAGCGTGATCGTCGCTCTTCTATTGAGGGTGTAACAGTGAGACAGCCGTCTGATCGAACAATCAAGAACTGCTTACTGCGCATAATCAATTGTCCATTTCGAGCGAGAAGGCGAGGAAGAAGAGAAGGCAAGAAGACGCGAGCGCCACGATGATGAACTTTAAGGTGACGTTCGCCAACGGCGCGTCGATCAAGCTCATGGGGCTTGCGGACGATATCACGCTCGACGGGCTGCGCGCGGAGCTCTTCGCGAAAACCGCCATCCCGCCAGAAGAGCAGCACGGTGAGCGCTTTCTTGTCATCCTTACACACTGCTCTTGTGCGCGTATGGATGGGCTGGCTGAGCTGAACTGACGCGTGTCCGGTGTGTATACGGTGTTTATATTGCTCGCAGTGATGGCAGGATACCCCCCAAAGCCGCTTGACGGTGACGGAGTAAGTGGTGACATGTGTGCATCGTGCGCTATGAGGAGATGCCAAACTCTAACACTACGGTATGGTGAATGCGTATTGTAGGAGAGCACTTTGCAATCACTTGGCGTGCGATCCGGCTCCGTGCTGGTGGTGAAAGAGCCGTTTCTGGGCGGTGGTGCTGCTGGCGGAGGTCCTGCAAAGCCATTGAGCGTCTTCCTCCGCCGAGTCGTCCCAGCAGACAACAGTTGCCTCTTCAACGCGATCGGGTACGTACTGAGCAATTCTTCAAGCCTGCAGAGTATTGTTGATCTACTCTTTTCCATTGCAACGAGTTACTGATGATCATTGTCGTATCATTGTGGACACTATACTACAGCTACGCGCTCGGCAAGGGCAAGACGGGCAACGCGACGGTGATGCGCCAGCTCATCAAGGACACGATCCTCGCGAACCCGGACATGTACTCGGAGGTGTTTCTCGGTCGTCCCGTGTACGAGTACTGCGCGTGGATCCAGGACGACAAGTCGTGGGGCGGCGAGATCGAGCTCTCGATCCTCTCACAGTACTACAAGGTCGAGATGGTCGTGTTCGACGTCACGAGCATGAGCCGTCTCTGCTACGGCGAAGACCAGGGCTTCTCGCAGCGCATGTTCCTGCTCTATGATGGCATCCACTACGACCTCGTGGTCGAGTCGCCCTCGAAGAGCGCGCCCGAGAGCCGCGACACGACGCTCTTCTCGATCAACGACTTTGCGAAAGTGGAGCGCGCGAGCGAAGTGGCGGTCGAGGCGCACCAGAACCACGAGTTCACGGACCTCCACCGCTTCAGCATCCAGTGCCTCGTGTGTCGCGAAGGGTTCACCGGCCAGGTACGCGCTGCTGACCGTTGATATTATTATGGCCAAGCTTGTGGAGATAGTGGCTGCCAACCTTGTTCACATGTGCCCGTTTTCTCTGTTTCTTGATGTGCAGAAAGAAGCGCAGGCGCATGCAAACGCCACGGGACACCGCGAGTTTGGCGAAGTCCGACCATCCAGACAACAGTAAGCAGTAAGCAGTAAGCAGCCGAGCAATAGATAGACTCAAAACAATCAAGCAAGACGCATAATCGACACTGTCAACATTGTAAAACTACACATACTTGCTTTTGATCTGGATTGAAAGTTGTTGATAGAGTGCAACAGCAGAAGAGCTGTTCTAGCTCTGCTTCGAGCACAGGAAGACAGTAATGGATCAAAAAATATAATTTGTACTGTGCAAAGCAAAGAAAAAGGGAATGCACTAAAAAACTAATATGCAGCCGCCTATGGATCCGCTGCTTAGTGCTTCTTCTCTTCAAAGTCCTGCGGCTCTGTGTAGAGCGGCGAGCGTGGGTCGGACGGGAGCTCGAGCAACTTGACAGCACTTTCAATGTCGCTCGCGATCTCCTCCTTCGCGCGGTACACCATACGACTGTACCACCAGAGGCTGCCGATGCTGATCACACTCAGCGAAATGTTGACCCAGAAGACTGGCGTGAGCGTCGGGATCGCCGCCGGCACCAGCGGCAGCACGATGCGCGACACCGATGCAGCAGAGCCGAGCAGACCCATGAGCGTGCCCTGTGGTCGTCCGCCCAGCAACTTCGAGAACGCAGCGACCACCACAGCAGTCGTGATCGGACAACCGATGCTCCACACGAAGAGCTCAGCAAGTCCTAGGCGCGCAAACGTGAGCTCTGCCGGCGCGATTACGAGCAGCATGTTGCCCATAATCAGCATCACAAAGCCCGTCTGCACCCACGTGACGTCCGACACGCGGTGGCGGAAGAACTCAATCGAGAAGTACGTGATGAGCCCGAGTAGACCGAGGTAGAACTGGAAGTTCGACGCCGCGACCACCGCGCTCGTGCTCTGCGGGTCGCTGCCGGTCACTTCGAGGAACAGCGGAATGTTCACAGTCTCAAAGACCGACAGGATGCCGCGCGCGTTGAAGTTCAAGAAGATGAACACAATCGCGCCAATGTTGACAATGCGGTCCGGGAGGCTTGTCGGGTCGTTCAGCGGGTTGGTCGTCGCCTGCGCGTTTGGGCTCTCGAGAGGTCCGTCCTGGATCCCAACGCTCTCGTCAAAGACCGTGAACATCGAGATGATCGTGAGCGTGTTGAGACCCACCAAGATCATGCCAGGCGACGTGTACTTGTTGAAGTGGATGCCGAGCACGAACGTATCCGCTTCCGCGACGAGACTGCCGAGCCCTGGGGTTAATGCGTAGCCCAAAAAAACCACAGTCGCGAGGATCGTCAGGTACTTGAGGCGCTGGTTGACTGTGGTCATCGCGGCGACGTTTGCACGACAGACGCTGCGGTTGCCGGCGCCAAAGCCCACGAGAAAGCGGCTGACAGCGAGCACCATGAGCGAGTTCGCCACGTGCACGTCCGCCATGAGGTAGATGAGGTTGCCGACCAAGCAAATCATGGACGACACGATGTAGACAAACTTGAACGAGTAGCGGTCGCACATCCAGCCAAAGACCGTGGACGAGATGAGGCGGCCGACCGAGAACACGGACGTAAGCAACCCCATGAACGCCAGGTCGCCGCCGAGCGACTTGTTATAGAGGAAGAGCGTCGCGAGCACCACGCCGCGCGAGCTCTCGGCCGAGAACTCGACAAAGTTGATCAGGAACATGTTGACGTACCACTCGAGCAGGCGGCGGCGGCGCGGCGACGGCACAAAGTCGCGCTGCTGCTGCTGCGGCATCTTGCCCGTGTGGTGGCGGCCGTTCGATGTGGAGCCCGTGGCGCCGTACGCGGCCTTGGTGCCATTCTGCAGCGGCTGTCGCTTGTCGCCCTTGCACATTGCTTGCTGCTGCTGGATCTGGAGCAACTGGGGATGGATGGATGGGGCGTTTGCTGTGGGCGGCAAATTAAAAAGTGAGCCTTGGCTGTGCGTGCGCGTGCGGGTGCTGGGCTGGGTCGCGTTGGCTGGCTGGACGGAAGATGATCCTGCGCGCTGCAGTGTCTGACACGCGCGCAAGCGGGGAATGAAGGAATGATTGCGAGGAGCAAGTGCGCATGTTGCCAAGCAGGCTTGCTTTGGCTGCGTGGGATTGTGCTGCTTGTGTTTTTTGCTGGACTTTTTGTGTGGTGCATTTTTGTTTTTTTTCAGGCTGGGTTTTTGGGTTTTCGAGGCGGAATGACCTGTGGATAAGGATTCTGCGTCTGTGGCCAGAAAAGTTTATCCAGGCAGCCGCTGGCTCGCTCCCAACTGTTGCTTGGCTGGATTAAAACCGCTTTTGAATCTTCAGAACCACGTCGCCCATCTCGTCCGGTCTCCTTCCGCTTGTGCATCGTGGCAGGGTCCCTTTCCCGTGTCCATAAACCAGTTGGGGATATAGTTTGCATCTGGTAAAGTTGATAACATGGGATCTGATTTTTCATGCTTCCTGGTTGAATGGATAGGATACACGAACGCAAGATGGAGCAGTATGATATTTAAGTGAGAGCTGGCTATTTCTCGATCCTTGCGACGCAAATCGTGCAAATGTACCGCGCGCGATGCTTTTCAAACTGGGCTCATTCCGCTCAGCTCCATTCCATCCAGCACTTAGCTTAGTTGGTGTCATAATAGAATCCACCATTCTGGCGAGAAAAACAACACCACTGGAAAAAATAATAGCAACAAATTGTTGGCTTCTCGTGAGTGTCAGTCAGGCACACTCAATTGAAGCAGCCCGACTGTCTATTTTGCTTGCTCGATTTCGCTGGGACACGCTTGCAAAAATGCTGCGCTGGAGCGAATGGCAACATGTGACGCTGCCATCATCGTCATAGCAGATGTGGTCTCCGCCAATCAAGTCGCGCGGCTGAAGTGAATCTTGCGCTGGGCAAGAGCGAAAAGGGTTCAACCATTCTTTTTCTTTGGTCCCACGACAACAGAATAGCGGCGTGATGACATCAGCAAATGTTTTTCTCAGTTAATCCTTGTTGTTTCGCGACTGAAACTCGACACAGGTATTTCGCGCTTTGAAATGCAAGCTCCAGCTTCTCTTTATGGAGAGAAAAATGCCACGACAAAGTCCAGCAGTCCGCCGGCTATTATCGAATACAATGGACAATGAACAAGGATTCTTAGGTACTGCTAGAAAGTTGCTTCCAGTATTCCCGAGCGCTGGTCTCTCGTTCGCGAGCTTTGGAAGTCTGATCTTTTGCTTGGTGAGCGACCTCAGTTTTAGAACTATGGAGTTTGCTACTCTGCTAAAATTTAACAATATCGAATCTTTGTGAAACTCTTTCAAAAACGCTTTCTGTCACACAAACGAAACACCACTCCATTTGATCTCAGTATTGGAACACTGTGAAACGGGAGTTGCGAAGCGTGCTGCATTCATGCTCTGTAACTGCCAGCTCGAAGGCTCCCTGCCCCCCGCGGCAGCCATTGAGTTGCTTGCTGAGCAGGGGAGAGAGAGAGAGAGAGAGAGACGGAGGAACAAGTATGAGGAGGAGCTGGGAAACACCCACAGAGAGTTGCGGTCGTTATGGTCGACAAGTCAGTCATGTCCACCCTTGCCTTGCATGACCTGGTTCTCTCAATCTGCAGTTTGTGAAGGTGTCGTTGGTACAGGGAGAAATCTATAGATTTACTTGTCCGGCCAGTACTTTGCAACCTTTTTAGTTGCAGCTAGGAATGGTGCTTTCTTAGCCTGCAAGTGTGCGACCCCCAAAATGCAGGTACATGGTGTGGTAGTGGCATGATAGGCTGACATCTATCCATCTCCACTCAGTTTGGGTTTAGGATGTTATTATTGGCGTGTTCAAAATCGAGGACAGCTCGGTTGTCCTCTCACCATCTCCACAACGAACCCTGAAGAAATGGTAACATTTTGTTTATTGCACCAGCGATAGCTTGAAAAATGTTCGCAAAAACAACAATCCGAACTCGTTCGTTTGCCACCCGCAGCTCTTCCCTTTGCTCGAGCCAACTGCTGCTCTTGGAGAAAGGCCGCCCCACTCAATCAATCTATTTCTTCTCGTGCTGGTTGCCAGGTCAAGGCAAATGGCTACATATACGCGTGGCGAAAAGGTGAACAGGCGTTTCCTAGACGACCAGCACGGCGGCATCCCCCTTCTTCCTATGCTTCCCCGTTACGCCACAGTCGTGTTGGTCCGTTAGAGTGTGTCCATGTGAGTTTTATCAAAAAGAGGCAACCACAGTGGACGTGGCAATTGTGCGTGTATGCTTGTTCTGAATGCCAAGACTGTGCGTCCATCTGCTTTCCGACTCTTTTATTGTGAAAAGCTCATCTTGTTCTCAAACAATATTCCCTGCAAAGCAAGTACAGCGCGCGCTTTGACAGCTCATGGACGATCCATCGGAGCTCCCAGCTGCAACAGCAACGCAAAGATCCTGAGAGTGCGAGGGAGGGAGAGAGAGAGAATTGGTGCGACTGAGCAAGGGCGCTTGTGTGTGTGAGGAGAGTTAAGAGTTGTGGTCGTTCTAGTCGAGAAGTCACCACGACACTTCCACCTCTCTCATTTTCCCTTTCAGCTCCTCGCCATTCACAGCCACCGGCAGGTAACACAACTAAAGAATTGTAGTTGCTGCCTATAAAAGTCCTTCTCAACTTTATTGCCACGCACTCAAGTCGGTCGTTGTGCAGACTACTGTGTCTCCAGCCACGTACGTACTGTGCTTACTGGTGTGGTGCACCAGTTTGACACGAGTCTGACTTTCTTCATCCATCCCCATTCAGTTTTGGAGTTCACATTTCACCATCTGTATTACTATGTATGTTTTTGCAAAGGGTTTGCTGACAATCAACAAAAACATATCATAAGAGCCGACACCAACGAAAGAAAATCCCCAGCAGTTCGAGTTGAAATGAAATTATTGTCGCTTCTTCGTCCCATGAGGAGATGCTCAATACCAACTGCAATGAGAGAAAGACCTCCAAGTTCTCGTGCTGGTTGCCTGGTGGATCCAACTGGCTGTCAGATCTAAGTACCGAAAGGCTGTGACGTGCGTTCTAGACGACCAGCACTTGATGACATCCCCTTGCTTTCAAGTTGTTCCTCATCTTCAACTCGTGCTGGTCCGTTCGTTCGACTGTACCCATATGAGTCATCCCGAATCTTTAAAACCAGCCAATCAAAACTCACCGATCGTCTGACTCTTTTTGTTTTCATTCGCGACCGCGCAAAGCGAAGAAGAGTCTCGAAACCGACCGTTTTCTGCGTCAACATTGGAACAAGCAATGCAGAGCATGCAGCTGCAATTGTTGCGCAGACCACCCACAGCAAAAATTCCAATCGGTAAGCCAGTTGGAGCATGAAAGATGAAGGAATGGCACTCATTGGATTTGTGCAAGGGAGGAATTGATTCCTACAGTACAGTATGAGCAGTGATATACACCCCCAAGAAGTTGGCTCTATAACCTCCGTGACCTCTGGGATTCCAGATTCGCTCGTGTTCTTCCTCGTTGTTCAGCCGATCAATGGGTACTGTACTCACAAGCAGACCTTTGTTAGTCTACCAGGATGTTAACGAAGGACCGCAATGCTGTACCCATCGCTTGATGCACTGATGTGCGTGCATCCATCTCCGATCAACGAATCGATCCCCCCAGAATCCACACAACAGCGCCAGTACAGTAGCCATAAACTCAGATTCTTCAAGACACGGGCCAACTTGCTTCACAAATTGCAAGCCAAGGCTTGCAGCCGCGAACAACTGAACAAGATGCCTATAACGTGAGGAGAGAGAGAGAGAGAGAGAGAGCCATTTAGGTAGAAGTGAGCGCTTGGATGTGCGGCGCCAGCAGATTCACAGCACAGACTTTACATTTTTGATTTTTCTGACAGGGTCTTTAACTTTATAGCAAAGAAAGCCAAAGCCAGCCAACCTGTGTTCCTGGCGGGAAATGAAACTAGAGTCCGATTTGCCAAACGAACGCCTCCGCATTTCTTCAATTGCCGCTCAAGTCGGGGGTTGTGCAGACGACTGTGCCTCTAACTATGCAGGTACAGTCAGTACTCAGTGGTACAAGGCATCAGATTGACTGACATGGCACGAGACTGATTTCATCCATCCATCTCCATTCAGCGTTCGAGGTTTGCCTTTCACCATCTCCTACTGTATGTAGAATAGGAAATGGCTGCATCATTTTGATGGTTGAAAGAATACTTTTGAGCGACATCGATTTCGAAGGTTGTCTCTGGCGCAGTTCGTTCGTTCATAGTTGGGTGAATTTTGATCGTTGAGGTGATGCTCAAATGCCAACTGGAAAGCCTTCCAAATTCTCGTGCTGGTTGTCTGGCTGATCTTAAATGGCTACAAACGGAGTAAAGCGCGTTTTTGACGCGCATTCTAAACGACCAGCACTTTGCGGCATCTCCCTTTCCCTTTCTACGTCCCGGCTTCAAGGGTTCGTGCTGATACATGTTCGTCGGCTCCATGGATTCCGCCCACGTGATGAAGAGCGTCGAAAACTCGTTTCTTCGTACTCTTCGGGAAATGACGAATCCTCTGAGCGAGGGCGTTTGCATCATCGTGGATTGCAGCGCTGGAGTTGGCATTGGACTCGACAACGGAGTTGATGGCGACAGCCGCCTCCACGTAGTCGCTGCTGGCAGTTTCATTGCTCGCGCGAGGCTGGGGAGTTTTGTCGCGCGAGGCTGGGGAGTTTTGAGCAGAAATGGGTCGCGTCTGTCAGTTATGGGTTGCCTTTTCGTGAGTGAGAGCTGAAAAACTGTTGGATGGGTACTCTTGGTGTTGTCAAATATTGTTGTTTGGACCCGAGTTTCGCTCAAGAAGCCCCAGTTCTATTCTTCACATCGGTAGACCAAAGCTGTTTCTTTAGTGACACAACTTCGGTCTACCGATAGTGAAGGCAAGTATAAAACACTTTTTACGCAGTTTCACTTCGTGTCAACAAAACGCACAAACAATCGGCTATTCGCCCATCACGATAACTTTGTTTTTCTGATGAAAAGCAAATTATTCACGATATGGTCATTTTACCGTAAATTATAGCTTACGGAATTGATGCCGTAATTTACTCCCTTTATAGACATCGCTTTAAATATGTACGGCGTTAATGTTTTTGGCTAGAAATTATTTGTATGTAACCACACTATTACCTTGTTTTATTTTATGTGACCACGCTATTTCTCTCGCCAGAGCGTTGGGCATAAAGTCGCTCTCTCCACAAAGCACACACAGAGCAAGAGCGAAGGCGAACATGGCGCTCGAGCTCACCAACCGGGCAGAGGTGTGTCGATACACAGCGCCTCGCTATCTATGGACTACGTGGATGCGTTTGTGCCTATGCTAGTATGTGTGTACGCATTGCTCATTCACTCGCTCTTGTGCTTGTTTTGTTGCTCTCCTCTCTCTCTCTCTCTCTGTCCACATGCCAAAAGGCTGCGATCAAGGAGTTCTTCCAGAGTGACGATGCGATCATCAAGCTGGGCGACCTCTACGCCGACGTGCTCGCGCAGGTGGAGAAGCGCGTGAAGGCGGACAAGCCTATGGAGTTCGTGCACACGATCCTGGACGTCGCGGTGCAGAAAGTGGTCGAGAAGCTCTCGTGGGAGCTGCTCAAGGTACCTGACGCCACACTGAGCAGCGTCGGCGTGCCCGCGCTGCTGGACTTGTGTATCGCCGGCGTCGGACGCAAGTTCCTGATCAACAGCGCGCCGTACAAAGTGCTGGAAGACCTCATGGAGGGCCAGACGATCAGCAACTGCGAGAAGCTCTGGACGCTCCTGGAAACGCGCAAAGAGAAGCTCACAACGGTAAGATCCTGAAGTAGAGCGCTGTCTCCTGCCTCCCTTTCTCGCGCTTTTCCCACACAGATATGCTCACGAACGTGTCCGCTACTCTCTATCAGTCGGATTTCATCCCTGAAGCTGGCCGCAACACGAAGGCGTCGCTCTGCCTGCTGAAGATGTGCAACGCGCTGCTGCGTCGCCTCTCGAAGACCCACAACAGCGTCTTTTGCGGCAAGATCCTCGTCTTCCTCTCGTTCACATTTGCGCTCTCGGAGCGATCCGCCGTGAACCTCATGGGCAAGGTATGGTGGTGCATTTGTAGGCAATTATGTCGGTACTGTCGTTGGTTATCTAGGCTAATCGTTCGCTTGCTTTTCTTCTGTAAAGCCAAATGTGTCGAATGTGACTGCGTTTGAGGACCAAGACGCGTTCGACACCGCTGAAGCAACGGACTCGGCTGCTGTGGCGGACGCCGTGCCTTCCATTGAGGTAGAGTCATATGCCACGCCACTCAAGCCGTGCGTATAAATGAGTTGAATGAACTAAATAATGCTTACTTATTCCTGATTTGCAGATTGACAAGGAGCAGCATGGCGCGGACGCGGGACCAATCGACTACAACTTGTACCGCACGTTCTGGGACCTGCAGCGCTACTTTCGCGAACACGAGCTCGCTGTGCAAAGCGCCGACAACTGGGAGAAATTCGTACGTTGTGATGATGTTCGCATTTGTGCTGTTCTCTCTCTCTTCACAACGCCGCGTTTCTAATGCTTCTATGGATAAAACGTGTTTATTGCAGTTTGACGAGCTGAACGTGGTGCTGTCTGCGTTTGAGGGCAACGCGTTCTCGAGTGACGACCTGGAGCGCACAAAAGATTTGCTGAGTGCGCAAGCGCAATCTGTTCTTAATGGAGGAGACGCTGAGAAGAGCAGCGCGGTACCATCGAGTCAGGACCACTTCTTCCAACCAAAGTACCTCACGAACAGCCGACTGTTCCGCCTGCAGCTGCGCGATCCGATCCTGCGCGAGTGCATGCTGACGCAGTTCCTCATCCTGTTCAACTACCTCTCGAAGGCGAAGCTGCCAAGTGACGCGCGGACGCCAAAGTCAAAAATCTTGGAGATGCACGACCGTGTCGTCAAGCTGCTCAAGCAGACCCCATCGGACGGTGAGGGCTTTAGCGAAATGGTCTCACGCGTGTTGGAACGCGAGCGCAACTGGACCAAGTGGAAACAGGAGAAGTGCCCGCCGTACGAGAAGTACCCCAAGGAATCAGCGAAGGGAGAGCTCTCGCCAAAGAAGAAGCCTCGTCTTGGAGATGCTGGCGCGCTTGGATCGCGACCCCCAATGGTGATGATGAAGCGAACGCGTCAGCCGCCTGCTGGCGGTGGTGGTGGTGACTCGTCGTTGCTGGAACAGATCTTGACCGAGAGCTCCAAGCCATCGCAGATTCTCGAGAAGATCAAGGGCGACGAACGTGCCACGGAAGTCCCGCTGCAGAACTACTTGGATCGGTTCATGGAAGCGTGGGACCCTGAGAATGGTATTGAAGAGGCGTACTGGCCTGACAAGGACAAGATGCACTGCTGGCGAACGATGCGCGTGTCGATGAAAGCCAGCGTGGAGCACCTGGACTTGGCGATCAACGGCGCGGGAGCGCTCGTGAAGGGCATCTTGAAGATCCAAGACAAGCCGAAAGAGACTGCTGTTACCCCTACTGCTGTTGGGACGCCGACCGAGCCAACCAGCGCCCATGACGACCTTGAAAGTGACGTGAACGCGAACGGAGCTGCTGGGTCGACTGGAAAAGCAGAGAAAGTGAGAATTGACGTTGAGAAGCAGCCTGTGACGGTGGTGAAAGAAGAGCGACATGAGTCGTCGTCCTCATCCAAGTACTCAGGCAGTGGCAACAGCAGCAGCAGTCGCGACTCTCGACCTCCGCTCAAGAGAGGACGCTCCGACGACAACCGTGCCAAGGAAGAGCTAGTGGAGGTAACGCGACATTGTGCTTTGAGTATTATATCGCTGGAACTTGTGCTGACACCAGTGTTTCTTGTGTGCTATTGCTGTAGGGCGGTGCAAGACGTTCGCGACCGTAGGTTAGGAGCTTTCCAAGTATTGCACAGGTCACCAGATTCGCAATGAAGGCGCGCAGTGTACCTCTCATAAGCAAGGACGAGCGAGTTCAGAGAAAATATATTATCCTAGTGATCCAGTACACTCGGCCGATATGCTCCAGCTATTTATACCGACTGCGTGTTGTCGATCGGCATTTCTGTCCTCGAGGTGCTGCTGCTGTTCCATTCAGAATCGATTTGCATTATCAGAGGGTGGCGCAGATGGAGAGCGAAGACGGCGACGACGACACGTTCGACTACGAGCTCAATCTCCTGGTGATGGAGTTCCAGAAGTACGCGTACCGGAGGCTCTTCATCTCGGACGTGTGGCTCATCTGGTGCGTGGAGGCCACTTTTGTGCGGATGGAGGTCAACCTGGCTCGACTGTAAGGTTTGCGGACTAACCTGCTCTTGTTTGTTTTGTTAATACAGGACGCTCCTGGATGCCGAGTGCTACGATGTGAATGCGCGAGACAACAAGGTTTGTGAACTTTGTAGCATTGAAGTGAACTGTCAAGAGAGTTGGGAATCGCTCATCCTGGTGAACTGCGGTTGGTGCCTGCCTTTGCTGCTCTAAAAAATAGGGAGTTCCATCGATCGTGTATGCGGCAAAGGTAAATGATCTTTTTTCCGGAAGACTTCACTTCAGTAGTGCGCGGTTGAGTTTGCGCTCACCACGCTCACACGTTTCTCAAACTCGTGCTGGAAATCGTCACACAATTCAAAGCGAGGCAGTCTGGTTCTCCTGTAGCTGCTTCTGCGCTACAAGGCCGACATCAACGCCATCACGAAAGTAAGGTTGTCGCCAGTTTGGGAGTATCCTAATGATGCTCGCTTGGACTTCTGGTACAATCTTCAAGCTATGACTTTGCTAACCTGTACTGTATCCTTCCTCTAAAGCTTCGGGAGAGCGCACTGATCGTCGCATGTCGGAAGAAGCGCATGCGCGTGGTGAAATTCCTGCTCGAGCATGGCGCGTCGCCCGATGGGGTGGACCGAACCGGGTACTCCGCGCTGCGGTGGGCGGTCGAGCACAAGCATCTACGCATGCTCCGCCTGCTTTTGTTCCACAACGCGTCGGTGATGAAGGTGAGGTAAAATCGCAAGTATGGTAGTATTCTTATGCGCACAATTGCCAACCTGAAGAGCTACTTGGGCTACATGATGATGATAGGACTGCTATACGAGCAACTCTGCGCTGGAGATGGCGATGAAAGACTCGACGAAGACCCACGCGATCATGGTCGATTTCCTCCAGCAACGGCTCGGTAAGCTCCGTTTTGAAAGTTAAAACGTGGACTCCACAGCACTGATGGTTTGTGTATGTCTAGTCGATGAGCATCGAGAGCTGCTCGTGCAGGTGACGCTGAAGAAAGAGCAGGACGAAGTGAACGCGATCAGCCATTTCCGAAAGAAGAATACAAAGGACGAGCAAGCGGACTCTGTCGAGGGGGATTCGGGAAGCAAACTGCAGTACAGGTCCTCTCAATTGACACACCATCGCCGCCGCCGTCACCATCGCCGGCTTGGGCAGTAGCTCAAGAGAATTCACGTCGCTACTGCTTCTAAGGATGCGACATCGCAGGTTCCCTCTGCAACTGCCGCCGAAGTGAATGAAGGTCTCCTGGAGAACTCGAATGCTCTCAAAAGGTTGGCGCAGGAGCGCTCGGACGACAGCGCTGCTGCTGGCGTGTGGGTGCGAACCAGTCCAGGAAATGGAAAGCGCAGTATCGAGAGGCGACTTCTGCTTCTTCTTCTTCTACCTCTGCGACGCCGCAGCCAGCTGGAGCATCAGCTGCAGCAGCAACCCAAATCGTGGCATTCGAACCATCGGTGGAAGAGAATTACGGCAAGCGCACGGAGAATCTGCTCAAGAGCGACGCCCGCTGGAACGCGTTCCTCAAGACGGTCAGCAGCGAACTGGGACACGAAGCTGAAACCAACCTCCATCTGGAGGATCTCGAGTAGCCCGAGACAACTGCCTTGGGCTGCGACACGAGAAGGGAAAAGGTGATCCGCAGCTTCCACTTCTCATCACTGCGCGAACGAGCGAGTGCAAGTGTTCGCTTGCTTGGGGCTCGCGGCGTACCCAGGAATCCATTTTTTTTTTCTCACGCAAGCAGCATGGAGTGCGCGAAGCTTCAAGCGACCAAAGCGGGATCCCCAGAGCGTCGCGCATGGTGCTAGCATTGCGACAAGCTCCGTCCTTGCGCTACGCTTCTATCGGCGGATGTGTTGCGCAGCGCCAAGTGGGCAAATGTCCCCACGGATGCCACTCTGATCCTCTGATGATGCGCATCAACCAACCATCAAGCGGTGCTGTGTGGCAAAAGTGTACCCATCCACCTGGTCAACAAGATGAGCTGTCCACAAAAATGCGACACTCCCAGGATCTGTCCCAATTTTATCCTCATTTCACGTGGACCACATTATATTAGTCCGCCAAATCAACCCAACATGACAGAACAAGCGTGCATGCCCTGATATAAGGGACATTCACCACGCTACTCAAGACGTTGGGTACACTTTTATGATGTTCCCTCCTTGAAGCAGGAGGACAGAGCTGATCATCATTATCAGCTCGATTCTCACTCAAAAGATCCGACGACAATCAAGAGCTCATTCCCAAATCTTCCAGCCCAGGATCACGCCCAGAGCTCCACGCCCACCGTCATCTTCATCCTCCCATCACCATCATGTTCAGCATGAACGAAGACTCCACCAGCGGCGGTCCGCGCGTCATCCGCCTGCCGCCGTACAAGTACGTGCACGTGCTGGACACCAACTCGAACGTGTCGCGCGTGCTCGCTGGACCGCTCACGTACACGCGCCAGGAGCATGAGCACGTGCTCACGGGCGTGCAGGACATGATCGTGCTCCCGGCGCAGCACTACGTGGAGATCCGCAACCCGGTCGTGCGCACGGCTGAGGGTGAGGTCGTGCGCGACCAGTTCAACCAGGCGAAGCTCCAGCACGGCGAGTTTGAGATCCGCATCCACGACCAGTTCCCCGACCCGTTCCCACTTTACCCAGGTGAAGTGCAGGTCGAAGGCATCAAGCGACTGCGGGTTGTGCCCGTCGACACGGCGCTGCGTATCCGCGTGACGCGCAAAGTGGACAAGTACGTCGCGGGCGACGAGTGGCTCTTTGTGGGGCCAGCGACGTACTACCCTCGCATCGAAGAAGAAGTCGTCGCAATGGTGAGCGCGATCATCATCAAGAAGAACCACGCGATCAAGTTCCGCGCCGAGAAGAAGTGCAAGGACTCGCTCGGCATCGAGCGCGATGCCGGTGAAGAGTGGCTCGTGCGCATCCCTGGTGCGTACCTGCCACAGATCGACGAAGTGCTCGTGGAGACTATGTCGGCGCACATCTTGACCGACAAGACCGCGCTCCACTTGCGTGCGCTGCGCACTTTCAAAGATGTGTACGGCGTGCAGCGCAAGGCCGGCGAAGAGTGGCTCGTAACGTCTGACATCACTGAGACCCACGTGCAGGACGTCCACGAAGCGATTGTGGGCAACGTCGACATCATCACGCTGACGAACCGCCAGTACTGCGTGATCGTGGACCCTGTGGTTGATGGAGTGCAGAAGCGCGGTACGCGCCAGCAGCGCAAAGGTGAGACGTCGTTCTTCCTCTTGCCCGGTGAGAGACTCGAAAATGGACAGATTGAGGACATTTGCATCCTCGGGGACGACGAAGCTGTCCTCCTGCAAGCGACAGAGTCGTACACCGAAAAAGTGTCCACACCAGATGACGATCAGAACAACAACAATGCCCAGAAAGATATCAAGCGGGAAGCGGGTGAGCGCTGGATGGTGCATGGCCCGCGCGAGTACATCCCGCCGATCCAAGTGCAAGTGGTGGAAGTGCGCAAGGCGATCCCGCTCGACACGAACGAGGGCGTGTACGTGCGCGACAAGAAAACGGGCCAAGTGCGCGCAGTGAAGGGGCAGACGTACATGCTCCAGCCAACCGAGGAGCTCTGGTCGAAGCACCTGTCCCCCGAGGTCGAGGAGCTCCTGTTCTCGCAATCTGCTGGTTCTGCATACGTCAAGGACCCCACACAACCCACGAAGACAACTGCGAGCCTGGGTCCCTGGCACGCAAAGCGAGCGACCGACAGGACGCGCGACCCAACACGCGTGGTCACTTTTGAAGTGCCGCACAACGCCGCAATCCAGGTCTATGATTACAAAACTACGTCATCCCGCATCATGTTTGGCCCGACACTGGTGATGCTCGATCCAGAGGAGCAGTTCACGGAGCTGCGCCTCGCTGGCGGAGTGCCGAAGGAGCCGAACGTGATCCGCACGCTCTGTCTCCAGCTTGGTCCGGATTTCATGCGCGACAAGGTACGTCTGTCTCGATTTTCGCTTTCTCTATTGCTATGATGGAGGATAGATATGCTCACTAACCATGCTGCTCTTTTTGTTTGTTTTGCTCCCCCAATCGTAGATCATCGTGGAGACCTCGGACCACGCGCGTCTCTCACTCACGATCGCGTACAACTGGCATTTCAAAGTGAACCCGAAAGACCCAGAGGAAGCCGCGAAAGTGTTCAACGTCAAGGATTTCGTGGGCGATGCGTGCAAGACGCTCGCGTCCAGGATCCGCGGCGCCGTGGCAGTCGAGAGCTTCGACCATTTCCACAAACACAGCGCCAAGATCATCCGCACCTCGATCTTTGGCACGGACGCGAACGGGAAGCTCCGCGACTCGCTACTCTTCGACGCCAACTGCCTTTGCGTCACGAACGTCGACATTCAATCGGCTGAACCTGTCGACCACCAGACGCGCGAGAGTCTCCAGAGGTCCGTGCAGCTTGCGATCGAGATCACGACAAAGTCCCAGGAGGCGCGCGCCAAGTCACAGGCGCAGCAAGAAGACGAAGAAGCCAAGGGGTTGCTGCTCAAGCAACAGCTGGAGAACCAGTCGCACGCCGAAGAAGCGCGCAAGAACCTCGTGCAGCTCACTGCCGAGTGCAGTGCAGTCGAAGCCGAAGGTGCGGCTGTGGGCAAGGCGAAAGCTGCCGCCCAGGCAGCCGAGATCGAGGGGCTCGCTGCCGTGCGTCAAGCAGAGCTGCGCGCCAAGGCGAATCGCATCGAGCACGACGCCAAGCTGCTCCGCTTGCGCGAGGAGCAGGAGCTCAGCGTCGTGCACGCGAAGCAACTCGCAGAGATCGAGATCAACAAGAAGCGCGAGCTCATGGCGATCGAATCAGACAAGTTCCAGCAGATGGTTGGTAGCATCGGCAAGGAGACGCTCGTGGAGATGGCGCGCGTCGGACCGGAGACCCAGGTGAAGATGCTCGAAGCGCTCGGACTCAACGGCTACCTCATCACGGACGGCAAGTCGCCTGTGAACCTCATGGGCACAGCCGAGGGGCTCATCCGCGGGATCTCCTCCGCACCAGCGTAAGCGACTCGGTACTGTTGCTCGCTCTGCTCAGAAGGTCGCCGTGCCCCCAACACCACGCAGAAAAAACTTCTATCTTCTCACACTCATCGCCCTCACCTTGTTGTCGCTGGAGAAAATAATAATAAGTAGCGTTACATAATGAATACATCAATCGTGCATGCATGCGTTGTCATGCACCATCGCCATTCCATTCAAGACACATAGCCAGATCAGATCAGAAGCCATGCAGTTCTTCACCTCTATCGATCGTGCGGCTAGCTTTGCTGCGCGCGTGACGCAGGCTTATGGAAATGGCTGAAGCGGCCAACCGAAGCGGATGTCCGTCAGCCTCTGCGTCCATCGTGTCCTGCCATTCAAAACATGAGAAAACATGCGAGAAACAAAAATGTACCCACTCGTGCTGACGAGATCTGCAGCGCTTTGAATGAATGGGTGTGGGGTGAGGTGTCACACAAAACGACAACAGACGAAAAAGAAATCCGGTGGAGCGAACGATCGCGCGCGGATTTCCCGCAGACTTGGTTTGTAGATGCTTTTCCAAGATGCTGCATACATTGAGTGTATTAATTCAATTTATTACCAGCATGAACCTTTCAAATGGCTTTTATCGTTTATATTGTATCTGAACCATTTGTTAACAGCCAATCACAGCTGCTGTATCAATAATATCAGCCAATCACATCTCTCAGAAGAGTTGCAGGACGAGCGCGCGGGCTGTGGGTGGGGGAGAGTCGCGGTGTGGGTGTGTGCGTGAATAATTTCCGCGCGCATTTGATTCACCATAAAGGGCACGAAAGCATCGACCGCGCGCGTCCGAACGAACGAAGCCAAGAGGAAGAAGAAGGGCAGCGGACGCCAGCCAGCCCCATCCATCCCTCCTTCCTTCCTTCTGTCGTGCTTCAGTCCACACACACCACGCCCCCAAACGGACCCACGCACACCGCCGACGCCGCCTTAGTAGCCGCTAGCACACACACTCGCCGCCGAGACCCCACAAACCACCACATCACTATTGCGCCGCCTCTGGCTCCGGCGCTTTACTCTAACAAACGTTCTTGAC
>JAADVN010000333.1:0-21587 GCA_023335535.1 Globisporangium spinosum | reverse complement strand
GGCGTAAAGTACGCTCCGGCTGCAAATACTAAGTTCGGCGAACCTTTGGTTCGGCCGTAAAGCTATTGCGCGAATTGTGTTCGCCTTGGTTACGGCGGTTTACCCAATGGTGTAAACCACCGTGTGTATCCCGTTACACCTTGAGGCTGATTAGGAGTAGCAACAGGAACCATAACAGCATTTTAATTCTGTTGCAAATTTGCCTTCAAGCCTACAAGTCTCCAAGTCCTCCCGCCAAGTCGGGAGAACGCTTCATCAAGGCACAAGCGTGTGTGCTGTATTTGGGGACTGTTTGGAACAGGCCCCTTACACTTGTCTGCTTGCATGTTTCCTGCTCAGCAGACAGCAGAGTAGATGAGCATCACACATGCACAGCAGCCATCATACCGCAATCAACTCACCTACGGTGTGTCGAGTGCAGAAGTGTACGCGGACGTTGAACACCTCTGCTGCTGACACAATGCCGAGGTGCCAATCACTGAACACAGGAAAACTAGATAGCGGATAGCCTCTTGCAAGCGCGACACCGAAGAACAACTTGTAGTTGCTGGTGTTTTCTGTCGAGACGAGCGCGGCTGCTGCAATCTTGTTCTCCATGTTGCCACCTCGAGCGACCAGGATAATCTGCACGCCGTTGTAATGCCGGTGCTTCATATGCGCTACGTCGACACCGAACACTTGCTGACCGTTGACGAAGAGCTGCGCGTCCATGACGATGACTGCTCGCTCGAAGCAGCCGTTTAAGTCTTGGTGTATCTCCGCCCAGAGGTTCTCGTTGATAGCCAACAACTCTCGAAGGTAGCTTGGGAGCAGACCGATGGACCGCGTGTCTTCAGCGTACATTTCCTTCAGTACCTCCTCTTTTGCGCGGCGGACGAGCGGTTTACCGCGCGCAACGCTATTCTGCAGCCTGAGCTGCTCCGCGAGTGTCGCTGCCGATGCTGAATTGTCGACCACGACAGACGCCCTGAGCGCTGTGCTGCCAGCGACCTGGCGTTGCGTTGGCTTGGCGACGCCAGTGCAGTTCTTGTGCTCGAGGCAGCTTGACGTCACGTGCCACAACGACCCCCTTTGCCTGTACCGAGTGCGCGATGCATTCACAAACCAATCCCAGCTTGTTCATGAGCACACATACCTCCTGAACGTGCCGCCCTTGGTCGATACCACTGCGCGCTTCCCTTGCATCAGCGCCACGTCCTGGATGAACGCCGTCATTGTCTTGCTCGTCTCCCATTTCTGCGACCTCAGCGCCATTGGCTCCATCACTTGCGAAGTAGCGACTGAGGCGAACGAATGAAGGCAAGAGTGGACCGCGATGAGAGCCAGAGGGTTTATTTTGAGCAAACTGGCCAGAGACTGTGTCATTAGACTTTTGTTTGATTTGGCATCGGATGGCCGCGAAAACCTCTTCAAAGTGGTTTGAGTCACCTTTTGGGCAAAAATGACGATTTGAGTCACCTTTTGGAATTTTCCCAAAAAAGAGACGTCCTTAAGATTTTGGCGTGTACTGTGCTGCACGGACAAATTTCGGCACCGAAGATAAGGCAATACACTACTGTACTATCTGTCATTTCCCAAATCTTCCAGTCTCACACTTATCCAAGATGCATGGTCGAACAGCAGCAGCTGCAGAGCGGGCTCTGTGCCGATGAGACGAGCGGTAGCAGTATCAAGTGCAAGCGAGATCGCCCCGCCGCGCAAGCGCCGGTCGCTGCCGCTGAGGCTGCGAGCAAGAGACTACACACTTCTCCGTTATCTCCTTCTCCTCCTCCTCCTCCAGAGAAGAGCGAACAGCGGCCAGAGGAGGCCATCGGATGGGGACCTGGGCTCCCTATGACTGCAATCAAAAATGAAGTGGTGAGCCAAGACTAGCCGCGCGAGGCCCTGGACGCCGCGGTCCAGTTCTACAGGGCCGTGAGAAGTTGGCACAAGATCGTTGAGCCGTTCGAAAGACTCGCGCGCGAGAAAGGGTGGGGGATACCCTACCACTGCACGAGGTGCTAGCGACGGCGGTCTACAAGTATCTGGACGAGACGAACCAAGAACAAGGACAACTGAGCAACTTGGACGGATACTCATTTTCATCAGCATCCTCTGAAGACGAGGAAGAGGAAGAAGACGAGTAGGAAGGGGAGGGTGACGGCGGAGGTGCTGCTGAAACCGCTGCCGCCTCTGAGGAACGAGTGAAGATGGATACCCGTGACTTGGAGAGTGAACTTCATCACCAGCAGCAGCTAGCAGCAGTGATGAAGATTGAATTGGTTGAGAGCGCAGTGGGAAATGGTGCTGGCGATCAGAGCGGTGACGTACCGCCTGCGCGAGACTCGACACCTGAATTGCTTCACCCGCGAGTATCGGAAATAGTCTCTCGCAGTCCGCAGATCGCTTTAGTTTACACGACTACTATCAATAGTTCAGGAAACACGAACGATGGCATTAGGAACACGGGCGAGGAGGTGAGAACTGGCGCGAGCGATGCGGAAATCAATGCATTTGGCGTCAATCTCGTCCTCCGGACTGTGGTTGCCGAGTATCACCGGCTGAGTGAAGCGATTCTCAATCGTGAGCAGGAACTCATCGCGATCCAGGAGCAGATCAGGGACGGTTTCGCGGATCCGGATGCGAATATGCTCGACATCATCCAGCTTGCAGACAGTGCGGCGCGGGTCAAGAGCAGCGTTATCAAAGACTCGCACAACCGCGATAGTGTTGTCGCGAGATACGTATTGTACATCGCACAAGACCCGCTGGAGTTCGAGACGCAGTTGGATGAATCGCGCGCGGTGGACATCTCGCACATGCAGATCATATGTCATTGTCGGTTGGCACAACTGGGAGCGGTGATACGCGAGAAGCGGCTTGCAATCAGCACACACAAGCAGCTTCTGGAAAGTGTGGTCGCCGATTGGAAATCATGTGTGGACGAAATCGTTCGCCTCGGTGCGTTGATTGTCGCGGACGAGCAGGTTATGGAGGAAAGCGAAAAAGAGCATGTCACAGAGTTCTCCCGGCTGTTCCAGTTCAGCAGGCAGATCCGCGACGCGGCACGCAAGATGATGAACAGCTACAGCAGCAGCATCTAATGGCTGTAAGGGGAGGAAGGGGTCAGGTCCTGAGTTGAAGTGATGCGGCAGGACCGAGTTCCTAAGCTTGTGATAGTTTTGTATGGTAGCCGTGTTTTTCTTTGAACGATTGAAATGGTTAGTATGAAGATCACTTGAGTCATTGTGTATCGTACGTCGCTAGCAGGTGTCCGACGACAGAAGCCCCCAGCTCCTTTGCGTGATAAACACAACCAATGGGTACAGCTGGGTGCCATCGTAGCGTTCATCTGAGTGCGGCAGCAATTTGTAATGTTGCCAACCATCGGCTGCTCTGCCAAGTCACACTTCATAAAATGAATTTCTACTTGTATAATCTGCCGACTTGCTGCTACGGTACTGGAGTTGTTGCTCAAAGATGCGGCAACGACGCTTTCTCTCTCCCATATGCTACAAAACTGGTCTCTCTCGTCCACGATTTTCAACAGTTAGTCCAACAGAACCGTCCGCACAGAGAAACTGCCATGCTGCAGTTCACCATCCCACCAATAAAAAACGCGGCTCTTTCCAGCAGCATTTCCCGAACAGCATCGCGGATATTCTCGCTAAACTTGCAAAGCTGAAGGAACTCGACTCCTCGCTTGGCTTCAAATCGACGCAGCGCTTGTTCCCCAGTAGCGGCCATTGCGCCGAGATGGTTCACGTAGGAAGCAGCGGCGTCGCTGTTGAGTTCTAACTCCCAGTTTCTGTCGTTGCCAATCGTCTCTTGCAGGTTCCGCTTCAGTCCGCTCACCACCAAGCGTTTCTGACAAATAGAGACCTCGAGCTCAGCGCATTTGTCATGACTCACGCTCTGCACACACTCGATGTCAGCTGTATAGGATTTCCAGAAGATCCTCGAATTCCGATCGCGTGCCTTTCTTCAGATGCACGACGATGTAAGCGACCACAACGTTGCGCGCCTGAGTCTTGGTCACAAGTGCAAGCTTGATCGGAGTCGTGCCGCGCTATCTCGATCGTCTTGCCAATGTTGCCGCTGATTATCGCTAGAACCTTGGTCTGAATGGCCGTACTCTCGCTTTCGAAATCCGATATTAATCTACTGATGCGGCTGTATCATGCAACTCGATTGCAGCACTTCACATCCTGTATATTCATCCATAGCAGCCAAACAAGAAGAGCGAACCAAGCCACACACCATTGATCACATAAATATTCGCATTACCTTGATTCATTCACGCTCCACTTGGAATTCACTCAGCGACACACACAGGAACCAAAATCGTCGCTTCAACCACATGTTTTCTCTCGTCTCTTGCCTCTTGTCTCTCTCTCACGGCGCTCTGCTGGTGCTGCTTCTCACCATGTTGCGTGCTGCACTGCGGATCTGATTGCTGAACTGCACCAACCGGATGAACTCCACGAGCCGGTCTTCTTCGCTTTCCTTCACGACCTGCTCATCTGCGACAATCATCGCACCAAGGCGACTCACCTCCGCAAATGCGTCTGATGACTTCATGCTGATCGCGTCTTCCATGCTGCGCTTGAGTTTGCGGATCGTGTACCGCTTCTCGCGGATCTGCGCCTCCAGCTGTGCACATCGCCGATGACTCGCAGTCTGCATGTGGGGGATGTCTGTAGGCTCGTCTAGCAGCGCCTTGAGCTCAAGGGGATCTTGCTTAAGGTAGACTACCAATCGCGCGACGACAGCGTTGCGGTTGTGCGTCTCCTTCACCACACTGTTCTTCAATTGCGCTGCCGAATCGCTGATCCTCACAACTTCGTTCATGTCCGAATTCTGGTTCGCGAGGATGTCCTTGATCTGCTTCTGAATCGCCGCAACTTCCTGCTCGTGGTTGAAAATGACTTCGCTCAGTCGGTTGTACTCGCTGATCATCGTGCGCATGATCGGGTCTCCGTCTGTGAGCGAGAAGTCGTTGTCGTCATTGTCGTAGGCGTGGTGAGTCGCTGCATCGCCAGATTCACCGTCGGTACCCGACCCTGAGGACGTAGAAGCAGTTGCTGCAGCCAACCACGCGCTGCTCTCTCGCTTAATGGCTGGCTCGAAAAGTGTCGGTGGCGCTGGCACCGAGCGTGGGTTCCCAAAGATCGACGCGCTGCTGAACTGCTCGCGCTTGACATTGCGGATTCCAGCAGCCAGACCGCCGGCATCCTGGTCGCCGTCGTCCTCTGTCAAGTCCACAACGTCGTTGTTGCCGGAAACCGGCGGGCTCGCTGGTGGTGGAACAACTGGAGGCTGCTCGACTTTCACCGGCGCGCTCGAAGGCACCTCTGGTTCTGCTTGCCCTTGCGCTGGCACTGCTGCTGTTGCTGGTGGAGGCAAAACTTGTGGAATCGACGGTGATGGAACAGGTTCAGGCTTCACAAACGGAGCCGGGGCTATCTGGAAAGTAGCAGGAGCTGGCGCGGCAGATTGCTGGCTCGCAGGCAGCGGTGATACCTGTGGAGCGCCACTCTGCTGCTCATTGATCGAGAGCGCTTGTATGTCGTGGATTGGCTCAGTAGAAGCTGTAGCATTGGCGAGTAATCGCTCCATCTTGATATTCGGCACCCCGCTTGTGGCTCCACTAGTTTGCGCTGACGGCGCTGCTGTTGTAGGAGCGGGAGCAGCAGCAGTCGCAGTCGCAGCTTCTTGCTTGACACCCACCGCCGCTGCGGCCGCTCTCTTATCCTCCAGCGCTTGGAGCTTCATGCGGCGACTCATCTTGGCCATCTCCAGGAACTCTGGCGACCACTGCGCATAGCGAATGAGGCTCGACTTTGAGCCTGTGGAACACACACAAACGACAAACGTAAGCTCAGCTCAGTACCAGCAGTATAACAGCAATAGTAAACGAAAGCCTTATCGTTCGTTACCTTCGACACAAAAGTAGAGATGCGCGGCGAAGTTCTCGACTTGCAGGTGCCTCGCAGCGCAGCATGCTTCGCACTGGTACGTCTGGCAGTCGACACACAAGAAGTCCACGGACTTTTGCGCGCACACCTGACATACTGTCGTCCATACACACAGTACCAAGCCATACAAATCCATTAGCGATCATAAGGTAAAGCATCAGCCATTCGACCGATAAACATTCACACAAACAGGCATAGAGCCGACAGACAACGCACAGTTGATCGCGACGACGTGCGCCTGGTGCACGCGCTGCTCGCCGTCAATGCCGCCGTTGTCCTTGCTCTCTTCGTCCTCGAGCTCCTTGCTGCCGCGCTCGCACTTCACTCGGTCGTGCAGATGTGGGTGTTGCTGCGCGTCGTGCGCGTAGATCTCGCAGTTTGCGCAGAACGCATCCGCGCAGGACTTGCACTCGAGCGCGGCGACCGCCTCGTGGCAGCGCGCGCATCGCTGCCGCAGCAGTTCTATTGACACACAGATGCACAGAAACATACGCCGAGCATCAGCATCAGTAGGACTACCAGTAGAAGTGGACAGATGGGGTGTCACAATACACCTTCAGGCTCGAAGTATGCCGCGAAGCTCGGGTCTGGGTCGTCCATTATCAGCACCATCCTTTCCTTCCTTCGTTTCCTCTTTCTTTGCGTTTGCACTTGTTTTTGGTACCAAAGTGGAAACCAGCCATCAAAAATCTTGCTACAAAAGTATCAAGCTGAGGAGACCACTTTTATTATCCAATAATAAGCATCAGTTTCTTTAAATGTGTACAATGTGGAGGCATGATTGGCTGAAACGATGAATTTTAACGTTTAGATCCGACAGTTTGGCTCTTCATGAGATGATGATGAGATCGTTAAGCGTGGCGGAAGACGAGCAGCGCAGCACGAGCTATTTGCTGATATCGCTCGCGCCATGGAGATCGCGCTGCTGAAACCCACGCTGCACTGGCGGTCGCTGAGCCGCAAGCCAGGCCACTACCACCGCCGCCACCACCACCATCAGAGAGAGCAGGACATGCCTGCCGACCTGCCCAGTACCGAGCACGTAAGCTGCTTCGTGACGCTCGAGAGCGATCCGCAAGAGCAGCGTCACCTGCCATGTACGCTGTCGCTTCCGGCGTCTGACGCGAAGGATTATACCGCCTTCTTGGCGCAGAGCGTGACGTTCCACGTGTTCAGCAAGGAAGATGCGAGTGCTGGCAAAGGTGGTGAGCTGCTGCTGCTCTCCAAGCACTCGCGACCCCTGCGAGAGTGCGTCCCGTTGCTCGCAGAGGCGAAAGTATCGTGGAGCGACACTGTTACATGGAAACAAGTATGTTGTGTGCATTTTATGCGTTGCAGCTCTGCATCGTTGAGATGGGGTGCTGACGGTCTATTTGATATCTTGAGCTTGGATTACCGACTGAGCTGGAGCTGGACGTGACCGTCCCTGTAGCGACGAACCGCGAGCCGCGGCAGGTATTTGAACAGCTCATTCGCTACAAGAGCCGCGCGTATAGACTCGCAGAACAGGTAGGCGCACACAGCACACACGACTGTGTGGCTTTATCCTCTATTGTGCCCACCTTGCACTCACACGTTGCCTCCCACATGTAGCTTTCACTGCACCGCAACGTGATCACCGTCGGCCTGCTTCCACCCATCCTCGGCTGCTTCTTCGGCGTCATTGCGACGTCGCCCGTGTGGGTGCCACTGACGATTTTCGTAGCGATCTTGGGGTTCCCGCTCTGGTTCGTCGTCGCGATCGGGCTTTCGCTGGTGATTGTATTTTCGACTATTTCGACGCTCATCACCGTGCAGGTTGTGCGCTCCAAGCGTCTGAAGCAAGAGCTTGAAAAGTTTCTCCAGGGACCACATGGTCAGCTGCTGCTGTTTAGAGGCGCGTCATCGGACGAGGGCAAGCTCAAGCAGTTGGTGATGAGCGACCCAAAGTACAAGCTGGTCGCGAGTTTGCTGATCGACTTTGTGGGCAATGCGACGTTTGCTCTTCCGCTCATCGGCGAGCTCGCGGACTTGCTCTGGGCTCCACTGGCGGCGTCGATGGTCTCGGGCATGTATTCGGAGTCGTCGCCAAAGATCAAGTACTTTGCGTTCATGGAGGAAGTGCTGCCGTTCACGGACTTCATCCCGACTGCGACCTTGGCATGGTACGTTCTGTGTACATTGCCTCACCTGTCCATGAGGTATGTGCGAGGATGTGCTTGTGTTCTGACGCTTGCTGATAAACGATGCATTCACATTTTAGGATGAAAGAGAACTGGAGCATGGCTCAAATGCGCGAGCTGCTGGCGTCGCTGCGAATGCAGAAATAAGCAAAATGGTATCGAGTGAGTAGATGAAGCCAACGTGGAATGAGCAAGTGAGAAGATGCATGTTGATTGAGTTGAGTGAGCTATGTATGAAAGAGAGAACAGAGAGATGAAGACGGCTGTTGGATCTTTGATGTGCATTATGAAAAGAGAGCGAGTTGAATCTCAAGTACGTACGTGGGTTTGTTGTTTGCATGTTAACTTTTTTCTTTCCATGGATGGCTACAAAGTGGAATGACCACGATGACACATCACATTGCAAGGCAGGGCATGTGCCATGCTTCAAGTGTATCCATTCGTCTCATTCTCATTCCGCCCATATCTGTGACTAACCTGTGTGAGAAGCTAGTCAGTCAGCGACACAGTTACTGGCGCGCACATTTCAAAGAAGCATGACGCACACAAAACAGACAATGAAGGTGAACTCGCAGCAGCATGCTGGGACGAAAGCAAGAGCCCGATGGCAACAGTGACCGGAGAATCCTCATGCCCACGCATGCGGTGGCTCTGCCATTGAGTCGGACCGCACCAGATGACTCAAGGGCGGATTTTCATCTCCAGTCCGATAAGATCATCGGAGGTTTCCAGGAAACCGCCCATGAGCTTCCATGGATGATGCAGCAATCAGCATCAGCTGATTTTCTGGCGAATTCGGTCATCTACCTGTTTATATATGCATCCTCTGCATAATCAGTGAATTTTCTTCAGCTACCAGAATACAATCTGTTTAATAATGGTCAATTTCCATAGAATACAATACCTATGGAAAGAGGTTGTAGAGCAGGTGCCACTGTACTGGACAGAAAGAAAAAGATCGAAGGATCCCAAACGGTCGTTTCACATCGATCGCTCAGTGGCATTTTTGCCAAGAGGCGGCGCTCTATTCGCTTCAATCACTCCGAAGGCCGAGTCAACCAGTTGAGGGGCATTAACACGCGCTCGGAAGCCTCATAGCCCAATTGCCCAACGCCCAAAGCTCTTGTATCACAAGCACCTCCCCCTCCGCGTGTATTGTCCAGCAGCAGCAGCAAGCAACAAAGATGCTCATGGCGAACAAATGCGACGCGCCGATCCGCAGTGCCGAGCCCGTGTGCCAAAGCAACCATGACGACGACACCGAGAAACAGTTCTGCGATGCTCTGGATGCGCCCCAGCTGCATGACCACCACCACCACATTCTTCAGCACCACAGTCAGCAGAAGAAGCAGCAGGAACAGCCCCGCCAGAGCCACATGACGCCGCCGATGCCCACAAGGTGTGTATAAATGACAAACACACGAAAATCTCGGATCGTCCGACCTTGTCGTGTGATCGATCCACTTGAGAGCTAATTGTGATCGTTCATTTCTGTACAGACGACTTGCAAAGCCACCGAATGCGAAACATGCCTACACCCAAGCACAAACAGCAACGAACACTCGCCCTATACGCAGTGCGAAGGCACCACCGATGCCGTTTCTGGACGAGATGGTGGAAGATGATGAGAACAACGGGAGCATGGCGCAGTTCCGCAGCCGCTTTGACGCGGGCGAGTTTTTTTTCCGGCAGCAGTCCAGTGACCGCGCCGCGCAGCTCTCTCGGTCAGTATAGAGAGAAAGAGGGAGAGAGAAGAGAGTACCAGAAGCGGAGGTGCAAGATAGTGTGCGTGGCGATAACTTATGTATGAAAGAGGAATGCATGTATCATAAGAGTGAGTGACCAGTTGAGGATGCCCAAGGGTGGCGTCAAATACATCTCCCACCAGATGGTGAATTTTAACGAGCGGTTTCTAAAAATCAACGGGTTGGGCACGCGGGTCACAACCCAAAACAGTGTTTTGTACGCCCGTACGATTGTTTGAGACCCAAACCTACATTTTAATGTATACCTAGTTTTTGTGAGTGAAATACTGGGCTCCACAAAACGGGTCCAAAAGTGGGTGATCAGCGAAACCCGGATCGAACAGGTGACCTGAGCGGAAAAAAGAAACTGACACCAAAAAATGGAAAAGCGCGCGAAAATCATTCGCCTGCGCGTCGAAAGTTCCTGCATCAGCTGCCATCTCCCAATCTGCCAGGCAGCCACCAGCCTCCTGTATCTGTTGAGTCTGCTGCTCAGCGGTGCAGAGCTCACGACGACGACGACCACCACAGACAGAGCAAGCAAGCACTGCACTGCATTGCGCTTCTCATTCCCAAACTCACCAAGCAGTTGGCACAACAAGCAGCAGCTCCAGAGCCACCAAAAGATCCACCCACCATCACCTTCACACTACAATATGATGAACGAAGCGGCGACCAAAGTGCAAGGTCTGCGCGCCGCCCACCACGTCTGCCACGCCGCTGATAGCTGCATCGTCGACGACGTGCTTCTATTGTACGTACAGCCATGTGTCTTTCTACCTATCGCACCGAAATTGACATTTTCTTCTTCCTTTTTCCTTCATGTGCAGCACGCCGGAACGCAAAGTCGCGTTCTTGAAGCCAGTTGTGCGTGTGACGCAAGGCAAGCGCCTGCGCGCGGGACCAGCCCTGCCGTTCCTGGACGATTTCTCCAAGGAAGACGCGCACAAGTCGTTCGAGCTGCACGACGCCGAGTGGAGCAGCAACGCCAAGAAGCCCAAGCGCAAGCAGTCGGCGAGCTTCTAGGTGACGCGAGCGATGAGGATCCCGCGAAGAAACGATTGTACCAAGCAAGCAACACGCACACATGCACACGCACGCACCCACTCCACTGTCAGTAGAAGCAACAGCACCAAGCGCCATGTCCGGACAACTCAACCAGTGCCGCTGCCGATATCAACAGCTTTGAAGCTCGTTTATCCAAACGTGCGAGGAGGAACACAGGCCGAGCCAGAGGAACAGAACACTGTCACCAACGCCGAACACTCCACGCAACCCACGCAACAACAACAAAATCTCGACCAACCAGCATGGACACAGCCCAAGCATATTCAATAATGCGCACAGGTGTTGGTCGCAGTCCACAGGGACCGCAACAAGCAGTACGTATTGTCGCCTTTATATATTTGCGAGCAAGTCAGCAAACTGAGCAAAATCAATTAGTGATGGCAAATGCACATTAGCCCTCACAGCTTTCGAGAACAACATCAAATGGAAATGTAGTTATTATATAATAATACGAAAGTTGGGCGGGCAACGCGATTCCCACATGCGACCATGCGCTACTAGCGACATCATCATGCGCTCAACCATCCATCCGCACTCAGTGCAGCAAATCAAACAGACGCCCAGTTGTCAATCACTCTATCATCACGACGCTTGTTGCAATTGAACAGCCTCGCCCAATCAAAGCCAAAGCGCTCTAGGTCTCTAGTTTTCCATGTCTTCCTCCACGGCCAGCTCGTCGCCCTCCTGCTGCTCGGCCTCCATCTTGTCAATGTCCTCCTGCGTGATGAGGCCGCTCTTGAGCAGCTTCTGCTTCTCGGCGTCGATGACGATTCTTCTGCGCTTGGCGTCCTTCTGCTGCTTCTTCTTGGACGGACGCTGCTTTCGCAGCGTGGTCAGCTTGCCCTTCTCGAGCATCACCACCTTCTTCTGGTTGCGGTGCTCCGTGCGCTTCTTCTTGTGGAGCTTGACCTTCTTCTTGTTGTTGGTCTGCACCGACTGGCCGTTGTACCCCATGGCTGCTGCTGCGACTGTGTGCTGGTTTGTGTGTGAAGGAGGAGGAAGAGGGCAATGCGGCGTGCACTCACTCCCAAACTCTCTCTGCTACTCTTGAGGATAATGAGCTTTTCTTCTTCCGCGAAGAGCTCCAAAAGGAAGCGAGTCAAACCATTGGTCGCCAATCCGATGGTACATCATCGTCAGCCGAGTGGTACATTCGTACTTAGAAGATGCAAGGAATAAATCGTATTTAGCGTGAAAAATCACGGTACTGTATAGGAGCTCTTTGGAATGGATGCTGCATGAAAAAGTGGCCGGCCACCTTGGCAAAATGGACGAAGACATTTTATTTATGAGCTTCGTCCTGCGAGCAACTCGTCTGTTCATTCCCAAATACAAGCCGAATGACACAGAGCGTGCCATCAGCTCACCGTTTTTTTTCTTTCCAACTGCAGAAGAAGTGCACAGAGCTGTAGAGTCAAGGGGGAGTAAGATACACTTACAAAGCGAGGAATGAACGAACCATCACAACTCCTCAGTTTTCAGCAAACGAGATTATAGATCAGGATCGAGATCGCGCTCATCTGTGACGTTGCATTAGTTTTTTTTTGCTTTCTCTCCATCAACTTGCTGAACACCATGACAAAGCGGGTGAGCTCGTAGCCAGTCTAACTCAATCGCTCGCTCGCCGCCGCCCATCTATCGCTCAATTACCTGTCCCGCCCATGAGCGCGGACATTGTCCAGCATTTGTCTTGCCTTCGCCTTGTACCTTGGTCTACTTCTTGCCCGAGCGCTTGCCTGCGCCCTTCTTGGGGATCGACTTGCCTCGTCGCTTCATCTGGTCCAGCTTGCCTAGTCTCTCGCTGTTGAGGATCTCGAAGTTCGGGTCGTCGCCGCCGAGACGCAGCGCCAGCGGCTTGTTGAACCACTGCACCACCTTGTCACCCTTGAGCTGCTTGGAGATCACCTTGTTGCCCGACGCGATCTGGCGCTGCGGGAGACGCTGGAAGATCTTGCGGCCCAGGTCCGCGAGCTGTACCGCGGACGTCGCCATTGCTGCAGTATCTGCTTGTCTTGCTTTGCTTTGCTTTTGCTGATGTGTTTTTTCGCGTGCGTGCGCTTGATTGTTTTGTTTTGTTTGTGTGGGGTGCCAACGCCATTGATTCAGCCGCAATTTCAGCCAATCCAAACGCTGCCATTCGTTAGCAGTTTCTAATTTTCAGAATAATATGCATTGCAAACTACAGTTTTGATAGTTCTTGATGGCTATATTTGTAGTTACCGCATACAAGCCTGCGTCATCGCAAACGCAAGAACGCAATGCAATTGCAAAGCTAGCACAAACAACGCGCAAAACCTCACACAACAACACCAACACCACCACCAAGCAAGCAAACAACACCATAATAACAAGAGCCAAGATGTGCCACAGCTGCGCGTGTAAGATCGGCCCGTCGATGCTGGCGTCGGACCTGTCGTGCCTCAAGGACGAGGCGCTCAAGGTGGTGGCGGCGGGAGCCGACTACCTGCACCTGGACGTGATGGACGGCCACTTCGTGCCCAACATCACGTGGGGCGCGCCCGTGATCAAGTCGCTGCGTCCGCACACCAAGGCGTTCTTCGACTGCCACATGATGGTCGCCAAGCCCGAGCAGTGGGTCTCGGACATCGCAGACGCCGGTGGTGACCAGTTCACGTTCCACCTCGAGGCCACGAGCGATCCGCTCGCCCTCATCCAGCAGATTCGCGACGCCGGCATGAAGGTCGGCGTGGCGCTCAAGCCCGGTACGTCCGTGGACCAGGTGCTCCACCTCGTGGACAAGGTCGACATGGTGCTGGTCATGACGGTCGAGCCGGGCTTCGGGGGCCAATCGTTCATGGCCGACATGATGCCCAAGGTCGCGGCGCTGCGTGAGAAGTTCCCGACGCTCGACATTGAAGTAGACGGCGGCCTCGGCCCGTCGACGATCGATGTGGCTGCCAAGGCAGGCGCGAACATGATTGTGGCCGGCAGCTCCGTGTTCAAGGCGAGCAACCCGGCGCTGCCGATCCTCGAGATGCGCAACAGCGTGGAGAAATACGGCAACGGCAAGACGGACGAGCAACTCACCAAGCTCGCCGCGTAGACCTAGAGCTAATTGAGCGATACCAAGGGTGTGTGAGCCAAAAGGCAAAGCCACTCACTCATACAGGACAACAATCAATACAAGAATTAAGAGTGAAAGGTAAAACAACATGCATTCTTTATGAATAATTGATGGGCATTGCTGACTCACTGACTGATTGACGGGTCCTAATTTCTCTCGAGTCCAACGAGGCAGAAAGCAGCACGGCTCGGGTCTATTTACATATCTTCGTCGTCGTCGCTGTCCGCGGTGGTCTCGGCGTTGACGTTCGCATCCGCGAGGCGCGTGTACTTGCCCTTGGACCACGAGCTGAGCATCTCGAGCTTGAACTCGGCCATCTTGCGGTCGAAGTGCTGCAGCAGCTTGCACTGCTCCGGCGTGAGCGTCTGGCCCTCTTTGCAGATCGTGTAGTCCTGGTTGAGCACGACGTTGCCCTTCTTCAGGTCCACTGGCAGGCCTAGGCCGCGCAGCGACTCGACCATGCTGCCGATGAACTGCGGCAGAGGACCCTGCTCAAGCTTGACCGTCTCTGTTGCGACAAAGCCCGAGCGCGCAAAGTCGATCTCCGAGAGCTCGGCAAAGTACGCGAGCACTTCGGCCTTGGACTTGTTCGTGAACAGCAGACCCACGTTGCCGTTCAGGTCGTGCGAGAGCTTGGCCAGGTTGTCCGCGTACTCCTCCTCTGGGGTGCGCCCGAGCGCGACCTTCATCACCTTGTTTTTGCCCAAGAAGAATCTGTTCACACACAGTACCAAAAATACAATCGTCAGCAAGTGTGTTTATCCAGCAACCAATGACTGAGAATGCCCAAGACGTACCTGCTATCGCGGAAGTCCATGCGCACTTCCTTAAAGTGGTTGGTGCGCATGTTCACGAACGAGAACGCGAACACGGTGGCATAGCTGTCCACGGCCTCGCGCACGGACTCGACCACCTTCTGCTTGAGATCGCTCGTCTTCTTGTCCACCTGGGTCAGCGCCTTGGTGCGTTGTCTTCGGGACTTAGGCATGATGGCTATCTAGCCTAGTGGAGATCGAGCGCAATGGGGAGAGAGAGAGAGAGAGAGAGAGAGAGAGAGAGGCGGGCGCCGTGAGCTTCTGGCTGCTGCTTGTGACGCAAAGTGATCGATCGTTGTTGCGCTTCGTTTCGCTTATCATCCGCGGCCTTTTAGGTTTGGCCTCCACCAACCAAATGGCGCTTCCCGCTCTTGTCCTCTTTTCAGCCACTCACAGCATCCTCCCATCTCAATATACCATATGATTCGCTCAAAATGAAGTTTGCAAAATGTGATTGGATAAAAAGCGTGTTCTTTGGCGCGCCACCACCAATCCTGCGGTGGCGAGGGGGTCCAATTACCGACCCAGCACGGCGCAAGCACCCTAGCGCCCAAGCTAACGAAGCGAACGCAGCAAGCAAGGAATCAAGCATGGCGTGGGGACTTCCAGAGCCTGTGGCCAAGCCGGCCGCGTCGTCGAGCACCAGCACCACCGTCGCCAGCAGCAGCACCACGACGACGACCACAACCACCACCACCACAAGCGTCAAGATCGTCGGCTCTGCGGCGTCGTTCCAGGAAGCCATCGCCAAGGCCGATGCGATCGACATCTTTGAAAGCGTGACGCCCATCGAGCGCGTGCAGATCGAGGGCGTGGCGCTGCTGCAGATCATCAAGCACTGCCACGAGAGCGCGCCGACCTCGGTGGCCGGTTCGCTGCTCGGTCTCGAGAACGAGACCACGCTCGAAGTGACCAACAGCTTCCCGTCGCCTCCACGCTCGGAGAAGAAGCGCGAGGCCGAAGAGTACCAGATCGAGATGATGAAGAGCCTGCGCGAAGTGGGTATGGACAACAACAAGATCGGCTGGTACCAGTCCGTGCTCATGGGCACGTTCTGCACGAGCTCGCTCATCGAGTCGCAGTTCCAGTACCAGCAGACTCTCGGCCCGAACGCAATCTGCATCGTGTACGACGCCGCCGAGACCACCAAGGGCTCGCTCAGCATCAAGGCGTTCCGTCTCAAGAAGGCCTTTGTCGACGCCTACAAGGCCGGTGTGTTCACCAAGGAGAGGTTCGTTTACTGTACCATGCCGTTCACCTGGCGCTTGCCTGGCTGTCTATCATGTTTGGTGACCGAGTGATTGACACGTGTTCTATCTGTGGTACTCTCTGTTCTAATAGCTTTGCCAAGGAGGACATCCGATCGACGACGGTGTTTGAGGAGCTGCCGATCCAGGTGCACAACTCGGACGTGGTGAACTGTTGGCTCGCGGACGTCGCGCACTCGAACGAGAGCGTGGCGGCGAACAGCTTTGAGCGCCTCGACCTGGCCACGAACGCCTACCTGGAGAACAGCCTGAAGAACATCAGCGTGTGGGCCGATGAGCTCGCGCAGGAGCACTACAAATTCCAGGGCTATGAGCGCGCATTACAGAAGCAGCGCGTTGCGTACCAGCAGTGGCAGAATAGACAGCGCGAGGAGAACAAGATCCGCCGCGAGAACGACGACGAGCTGCTCCCGGAGGAGGACGCCAACTTTTTCAAGTCGGTGCACCAGCCGTCGCGCCTCGAGTCGCTGTTGATCACCAAGCAGATGAACACGTACTGCGAGCACATCAACCGATACGCCGGCAAGTCGTTCCAGAAGCTCTTCCTGGCGCAGAAATTCCACAAGGACCAGTAAACTTTTGGCATCTGGGGGAGTGGTCCAGAGAGTGTGCGTCCAATTCAGGTGGTCACCCACTCTTTCTTGTGTCTCCCCTCTCTCTCTGTCGTGTCCATCTGGTGTCTTTCTTTCTAAGAGAACGCTTGGTGGGTGGATAAAAGGAGGACACTTGAGCGAATGGCGTGGACGGCGATTGGAAGAAGGTAGAGTTTTGTGACGATGACAGGCAAGCAGGCAAAGGAAGGTGGGTGGAGTAGCAGGCAGGTAGGTGGACAGTAAGTTTACCATTTCTCTTCTATTTGGTTCCTCTCGTTGCCTTTTGGCGTCGGGTTGGGACTGTAATCGGGAAAACAACTCGCTGTCTCTTAATATTCATGTTGTTGTATAGCGCACGCGTTGCTTTCGTGTTCTTCTCAGCAATTGCTTTCTGCTCCATATTCCTCCTTCATGACCTGTATCCTTTGTCTGGTGGGAATCACGGTTCAGCCTTGGGCTTGCTAGATCCTCTCGAGTCGACTTGTGCGGCGCCACTGTGAGTCACGCGAGTATCAATCAATCAATCAAAAAGAGTCAGCCTGTGAGTTCGCCACTTCAACTAGCGAGCACTGTCGTACCTGTAGAAGTTGTAGATATGCGGGTTGGCCTTGATCTCCGCGATCTCTTCGTCCATCTGTGCGGCGCGCTTCACGAGCCGTTCTTTCACAGAGAGCATGCGCTCGGGGATGAACTTGACCGCCAGCGCCTGCACGAACGCATGCCACGACCCGTTTGCATGGAAGAGATCCTGACGAGACACCAGCATTACCTCATATCCTCCTTCTCCTCCAGAGTGTCCTCTTGAGGTGGACGTCGTCGTATGGAAGCGATTGTCCCCGATCAGAGGACTATTCTCGGGCGTCAGCAGTGTCGTGTCCCCATTGTGGATAAACTCAAAGAGCGCGCAGAGCTGGTTCATCATCTCCATCGGCACTGAAGCATGCGAAACCTCATACTTACTACACGCTTGCAGGTCCAGATGAGAGAGCACCCACTTGACGCGGTGCAGCAGCAACTTATCGTCCTCCGACTTTTCGATGCCAAATCCATCCGAGGTGGAGGCTTGGTGGACCTCGAGCTCGGTCTCGTCCAGGTCGATCTTGTCCATGAGCTCCTTGCGCTTGCTCACGTGCAAGTTGATCACGCCCTTGAGGTCTTTCGGCAGCAGCGGGTTGTCCTTGTACATCTTCTCGATGCGGTCCACTGTACCTGGGTGGATGTGGCGCACAGCCTCGAGCATGCTCTGCACTCGCGCGATGTTCTGCTCGGCCCTGTGGAGACCGAAGCGCGCCACCTGGGTTGACTTGTGCAGCAGCGCGAGCTCCTGCTGCTTCTCCCCCAACTTGGTCTCCATCTGTGCGATGGACGCTTGGAGCGCCGCGATGTTCTGCTGGTAGAGCTGAGCGTTCACTTCGAGCCCGAGACACATGCGCTTCTGGTCCTCCAGACTGCGCAGCAAGTGGATCTTCGAGTGGATGCTCTCGACATTCCCGAAGAGCACCTGGTGCTTCCAGAACCGAAAGAAATTGTATTTTGGGTGGTGTCGCTGCCTGCGCCCGTAGGCGACGCAGAACGTTTCTTTCGCCATCTCGGCCGTAATGAGTTCAAAGCGTTCGAACTGCTCGAGCCGCTGCTGGGCGTCCAAGTGGCGCTTCTTCGAGTCTACCGCGATTTTCTTTTAGCTCCGAGGTCCTAAAGCGACATTCTTCCAGGAGACAAACACACTTTGACCAGGTTGCGCTGAATGAGCTGGAACTCGCGCTCGGTCTCCTCGATGCGCCGCACGCGCAGCAGCAGGTTCATGAGCACGACGTCGCGGATCTCGGCCAGCACTTTGCGCATCAGCGACCGCGTGCGCTCCTTGTGCGCCACCTGGATCTGTCGGTTGATGAACTTTTCGCGCGCCGCGAACTGCTCCATGTACACGAGCAGCGAGAGGCACTTGCGCGTTTGTCAGGCGCTCAGCGTGTGTTGGAACTTGAGGAACCGGTGTCACAATACAAAAGCACGCACGAGCATCGCGATCTTCGTGGCGGCGAGCTGCCGCTGCTTGTCGCCCGATGCGGCTTCGTAGAACACGCGGTCGGGCCTCCGCGCGGTCGAGCGGATCTCGCGCACGGCGTGGGTCATGTGCGCGCCGACTGTCGGGTTCACACTACCGGCACTCGAACTGGCTTTGCCTCGGGACTTAGTGGCGTGGGCCGAGTAGATCTCGTCCATCGACTGCTTGAGGTAGTTCTTGACCTCCTGCTGGTGGTACATGCGCTTGTCGCCGCCATTACCGCCATCGCTACGGCTTTCGTTGCGGACTCTATGGCTGGAACTTGGCGTTTGGCTCTGTGTATTTATCGTTGCAAGAGAGCACACGCGCTTGTCCAGGGCGGACACTTCCCCCGCGAGCTGCGTCACGCTTTCCATCGATGCGACTCCCATTCCCAGTGCTGAAGCTGTGGCAGATGTTCCCATAGCGCTGCTAACTGCGCTTTGCTCACTGGAGCTCGTATTCGCTATGATACTGGCGTTGCGGCGCCCGCCTGGTACTGCCAGTGTCGCAGGACCTACATATTCGCCATATCCAATGTCAGCATCGCAGCTGTACCAGTCAGAGGCTAGGAACAAACAGCGTAATGCACGTGCGCGCTTGTTGATGTTGAGCTGCTGAGGTAGACTTCTTCGCAGCGCTGAGCTGCTTTGCGCTCGCTGGCGGTGCAGTGGCACTACTCCGATGGGTGTCCCCGCTGCCAGTGCCACCGCTTCTGCTGGTGGAGGTCGCGGAGTCAGTTACCCCTCCATTCACGACCCTGTTGAGCAGCACCTCCTCTAGCGACCTGGTGTTGGGCGGCAGCCGCAACGCCTTGCGCACCATCTTGTATCTGTCTATCGATCACTCACTATGAATGAATGAGTCTGTGGCGTTTAGTAGCTTTCCAGGACATTCATGGAGAGCCAAAGCGACACACCAATACTGTACATATTCTGGCTCAAACATGGCTACACTTTTCGCCTTCGTGTTCGTAACCAGTTCGTTACAAACAAATCGCCACGCCATTCGAGACAACACAGCCAAAATGACTCATTTCAACCCAAAGGACAGTCGAAACCTGCAGCAGCACTCGCGAACGCAGTCCGTGCATGTGTGGCATACAGCAATGGGGCAGCCAAGAGGCAGGAAGAAGAGCTCATCAGCTGCAGCTTCATCCGCATCTGCATATACCCAAGCCAGCCCCAAGAAGCAGAAGCCGCACAGCCACACCAGTGACAATGCGAACAGCAAAGCCAAGAGTGACCGCCGCGACAAGATCCGCGCGGCGCTCGCTCGCTTCGGCTTTAAGAAGCTCCGGGGGCTGCAGGGCCCCGCACTGCGCAGCGTGCTCAAGAGGCAGGACACGCTCGTGCTCATGCCCGCGGGCGGTGGCAAGTCGCTCTGCTATCAGCTCCCCGCGCTGCTGTTGCCTGGGCCCGTGGTAGTTGTGTGTCCTCTGCTAGCGCTCATGCAGGACCAGGGAGATGCGTTGCGCAGGAAAGGCATTGGCGTGGAGATGCTCTCGTTGCTCGCGACAGACAAGGAGAAGCGAGCGATCCATGGCAAGCTGTTGAGCCAGTCATCGTCATCTCAGGTGGGCACCACAAATACACACGAGAACACTCGCATTGACCTCCTCTACACGACACCTGAGTCCCTCGCGACAAACAATGTCCAGCAGCTATTCTCACAACTCGTCAAGCGCAATGTGCTCGCGCTCTTTGCTGCCGACGAAGCGCACTGCATCAGCTCGTGGGGCCACGATCTCCGCCCCACGTACCGCCAACTGGGCGATCTGCGCGACAATTTCCCGAAAATCTCATTCATCGCGCTCACAGCGACAGCAACGCAACTGGGGCGCGACGATATCCAGGAGCAGCTGTGCTTACAGCCCGAGTCCACGGATGTGCTCATGGCGGATTTCAACCGTGCCAACATCTCGTACAGCGTCATGGAGAAGGAGACGCTCGCCGACCCGACCCAGGCGCTGTACAATTTCATTCACAAGCACCACAAGGGGCGAGCGGTGTGATTTACATGCACAAGCGCAGCGACATGGACGCGCTCGTGCAGAGCCTAAAAGAGCGCGATAGAAACCTCAACATCGCTGCGTTCCACGCCAAACTGCCGCAACAGGAGGGTACCCAAGTGCTTCAGCACTGGCTCGAGGGCAAGATCTACGTCATCTGCGCGACGATCGCGTTCAGCATGGGCATCAACCACCCGAGCGTGCGCTTCGTGGTGCACTGGAATGCGCCAAAGACACTCGGGAACTTTTACCAGGAGTCGGGGCGTGCGGGGCGTGATGAAGAGCCCAGTCAAAACGTGCTCATGTACTCGCCCAGAGACTACGAGCTCTTTCGATCCCTGATCGACAAGGCGAACGAGGAGGAGGCGGAAGCTAATGACCAAGATGATGAACGGGAACAACAGCAGTAGAAGCTCAAAAAGATCCAGAGACAGCTCAAGAAGAAGCAGCACGCGCTCGAGCTGCTCAACCGCGTGAAGGGATTCGCGATTAAGAAAGAGTGCCGACGGCAGGCCATCTTGCGATACTTTGGGCAGCAACTCGCCGTCACCGAGTGCAAAAAGAGCTGCGATGTGTGCAGTCCGCTGCTGAATTTCTTCCGCTATGAGGAGGAACTGAGTGCGGGAGAGCGCTCGGCGATGAGGTTCGCGAAGACGTCGCTGCGCTCGTTACAGCAACAACAGCAGAGTCCGAATGGAGGTCAGACGAACGAGAACGAGAAGCGACAGCGAACGGGTGACCTGAGGCCCGGCGATTTGATTTACGGACGTGCGGGAGCGTATGTGCCAGAGGAGACAAAGTCGGTAGTGGTGCATGGTGGTGATGGTGGTGGGGGGGGGGGG
>JAADVN010000332.1:0-21613 GCA_023335535.1 Globisporangium spinosum | reverse complement strand
GTCCTTATGTTTATGACGCACTCTTTAAATTTATATTTTCCAAGACGTGGTCACCAAGTGGTCAAATGAAGTTGTGCTTTCGCCATGAGAACGTCCCACATGTTTTCTATCATATCTGAAGATTTCAGCGCCAGAGAGTAAATATTGAGGGAAAATCTACATTTTCGTGAAAAGGAAACGTCCTTAAGATTTTGGCGCGCACTGTATCGTAGCGTCGTGTTACAAAGAGCAGTCGAGATCAAGTGTTTTTTGTGGGTTGATAATCCACCACCGAAGGCTGACTTGCCACCCCCTTCTGACCTTCACTCTTGGCTTCAGTGTCCACTTCTTAGACTGATGTGATTGGTCCAAAAGGCTACAGCAAGCACTCTTCCAGACCCTCACTCTCGGCTTTAGTTTCCCCTCTGATTTGATTGGTTCACAAGGCTTCAGCACAATCGTTTGCTTGGTTCCTGTTCGACCCTGACGTGACCCAGAGCACTTCCATTCTATAATTTGCATTCGACCCACGATATGGCAAGAGCAAGCGTCGTGTTCCTCACTTTCAATGACGTGTATCTGCTGTCCCCTGATGGAGATGGATGGGGAGGTGCGTGCCTGACTCCCATGAGATTGCTTGAGTGAATCCTCATACGATTTACACACCACAATGTCTTGGATATAGGGATAGCAAAGTTTGCGACGCTGCTCAAACACGTCAAAGGAACCATTCCGACCGAAACACGTGTGATTGTGACTCTGAATGGGGATTTCCTCTGGCGCTCGGAGCTCGATCGGAAAGACAAAGGGTGAGAGAGATTCCTTGTAAACTTGTACGTCACTGCCACAGATCTACTCAAGTTGTTGTTTTTCTTTGCTATAGAGCTCTCATGGTTGACCTCTTGAACCATCTCGGTGTGGAGTTTGTCGTACTGGGGAATCACGAGCTCGACTTTGGCGAAGACACCCTACAAGCCTTGCTCCAAGGAGCAAAGTTCACTACTTTTGCCTCAAACATTCGACTGCGAGACTCGAATCAGCTCTTGAAGCACACCAGCGACACCAAGATCATCACGCTCGCCAACGGATTGCGCCTGGGGATGTTTGGCGCCTGCACAGTGGCGACCGCAACCGACTCATTTGCAAGCGACAACGTCATCTTCGAGAGTGAGATCGTCCACGCGAACCGATGCGTCGATGTGCTGAAGTCTCAAGGCGCTGATGTGATCGTCGCGCTCACGCACCTGCGCCTCTCAGTGGACAAGCTGATCGCAAAGCAGGTTCCCGGGATCGATCTCATTCTGGGCGGTCATGACCACGAGCCAATGTCGTTGTTCCAAGGCAGCACGTTCATCCACAAGTCGGGTCAGGACGCGCTCTGGCTTGGCAAAGTGCAGCTGGATATCGACAAATCGAGTATCTCCAGTTGCTGTTCGGTCGCATTCCAATGGGGAATGTTCCCAAATCGAGGATACACTTCAGACAAAAGGTGCTCAGACATCCTACGCGAGTACGCTGATCGAGTTGAGCGTGAACATGCAAGCACTGGACAAAACGAAGTGCTGACAATCTCCACAACACTCTTGGACGGTACCCGGATCACCTGCCGAACCCGAGAAAGCAACCTTGGTAGCCTGATTGCCGACGCCATTCGCGATGAATTCGACGCTGACATCGCGATCATCAATGGCGGGTACATCCGAGGCGAGAGGCTGCACAATGGCGGGCTGAAAATCACGCGAGCGTGGCTGTCTGAAATCCTGTCGTACCCAAATCCAAGTTGCCTGATCGAAATGCGTCTCGAGGATCTTCGCGACGCAATGCTGAAACTGCTGTCCATTTATCCCGACTTGAACGCCTCCTTCCCACAGATTTCTGGACTGTACGTGGTTTACGACATCCGTGGCGGTGTCGACCGATCACTTCGCTTTTATCGAGACGCGGACCATTCGCAAGAGGTCAACAAGGGGACGAAGGTGATGGTTGCGACGTCGAGCTTTGTGCTGGATGAGTTGGAGGGTTTTCGAAACGGCGCTGTGCTTGAGGAAAACGGTCGTGTGGTTCCAGATCTTGTCGCCAGTTTTCTCCAACAGAGAGAAGAGATCGCGTACCCGCTGTGTGAGCATCGCATCACGTTTTTGGAGTAGATGTATCGCACTTTGTCTCTCCTGCCGAATCAAGAATTGACCAATACTTGTGGATATTTTGCGTGTCCAAACGTTCGAGTCTGGGACCATTCTAATCACACATGTCCTTTCGATGTCATGCCATATCTTCCACGCTCTTCCTGCACATCAGTTCGACCTTGAGTCGTTACAAGCCCTGGTGGACATCTGTCACCTCGATCTTGAATCGCTACAAGATCCAGGGAGTGGGCGAGGCTTTGATCCGAATCGCCCAGCCACAACATGGAGTCAGGCTGAAAGCGAGAAGTCTTCAACCCACTTTGCTGATTACTTGTACCGGTTATACCGGTATCAAGTTGAGCGAAAAACGCAGCCAGCATTTTCAAATTGACCGATATGCAGCCATCTCCCGTCTCCAACCCATTAAGCGAGACCGCTCTGCAGCTGGCGCGCGCTGCGCTCCATCGCCAAACCTGGCTGCTCGAAAACAGCTCGAAAGTGCGCACTTGCGATTTCGATTTTGCGATCCAGACAGTAGCGATACGTGGTCAATTCGAAATCCTTCAACTGCTGCATGTCTCCCACCCTCAGGGCCATCAGCGTTCTCTCAAACTGCTACCGCGAAGCACTCGCCGCCCGCTGCCGAGAGGCTCTTGGGCAGCGCCTGCACGCAGATGACGGACGCCCCGCGTCCAATGAGGAGAACAGCCGAGGCGTCGACGCGAAGGTTAGCGCGGAAGAAAAGGGACAGCGAAGCCAACTTGGCCTTTCCTTGAGCACTCTGCACAGCAGACGAGTGCTCGAGGCGGCATGTTTCCCTAGTCCAACGTTGAGGCGCTCGTTGCTGAGCGCAAGGAGATCGCTGACGGCCAGAGCTTCCAAGTTGAAGCGCTCATAATGTAGGGACTCTGATGAATCTGAAAGGTTCATTCGCCTTGTTACTTTTGTGCAATAACCTCGTAAGATTCACTATAGAGAAGACCTATTTAAATCTGATTTGCCCAATCAACAAGTGAACACAAAACTGCCTTGCTTTGAAAAAATGTCAGTTTCAATGTGAAGTAGTGTTCGACAGTGTGATTTTGTTAACGCTCGAGCACAAATGACAACTCAAAAAGTCTGCACCTTCTTCTGTCTATGCCTTCGCATCAGTATGAGAATTATCACGCATTATCGCCCATTTGCAAAATGAGACCTCAACCCATGACGAAGAGGAAAGCTGCCAGCGACGATCGACAGCGGCTTCCGCGACAAAGAGCTCGATGACCTGGTCCGCATGGTGACCTCCAGCCGCCGGACAAAGGACGAGGAACTGCTCGCCGCGTACTTGCTGGAAGAGCTCAGTCACGTTGATGCCAAAGCCATCAGCGATGAAGATGCCGCTGTTGAAAAGAAGCGCATCGCGACACTGTACCACAACTTCCTACACCCGCTCGGCCACGGGTACACGGTCTACGGCATCCTGCACAGTGCAGTGATGACTGGGAAGCTGACGATCGTGCGCCATGTTGTCAACTGCGGCGTGCGAGTGGACGTGGACGAGAATGGCCCGCTATCAGCTATGGCACTCGCGTGTCAGCGCGGCCACTTGGAAATCGCAAAGTTCCTCGTGGAGCGCGGTGCGAGTATGATGAATGCCGAACCCCCGTACTTGTACTGCATGCGCTCGTCGATGCTCTTGGCGCAGTGCGAGTCGACTTGCGACCTGTGATTTGTCCAATGGCTCGTCGAGAGCGGCGCCAAAATCGACAGCGCTCTACTGACGAACTGTACTCCGGTGATAGCGGCAGTGATGAAGGGATCTGTGCCGGTTGTGAAGTACTTGGTCGCCAAGGGAGCACGTGCAGAGATGACTCTTTCGAACGGAGAGAATGCTGCGTACGCTGCAGCACTGCATGGAGAACTGGAAATTCTCAAGTACTTTGTCGACAACCAGTTGTGCGGAAGCAACGAGGACGGGAGCAAGATGAACCTGATGATTGGCGCTGCTTGCGGAGGTCACGTCCAGGTCGCAAAATACTTGCTGCAGCGCAGAGAGCTGTTGGTCGAAGACGCTCACGTGAACGCAAGTCTCCCGATCGCCGTCGAAGCGAAGCACCGTGAGCTTTCTCTTCTTCTGATACCCTACTGTACCGACGTCACGATTGTGGATGTGAGAGGGAATCAGGCACTGTACTTTGCCATTGAAGCCGGCATGCTGGAGGTCGTCGAATCGCTGCTTGGCCACGGTGCCGACGTCGTCGGTCCAGTATCGTTTTACCAATGCTCAGCGGTTGAAGCGATGGCAGAATTTGGACGACTTGAGATGCTGAGGTTGGCGCATCAGAGACTTGGCGGAGAGCGAATGGAGTACGGTCACTCTCTCTTCCTGGCTGCTGACAATGGGCATACAGACGTGGTGGTGTTCCTACTGGATGCGTTTCCTGAAGCCTTCGGCGTCGATACCGATATTGGAGGGGCCAGCGACACTGCGCTAATGCTTGCAGCACAGAATGGCTGCGTAGAGCTGGTGGAAGTGCTTGTTCAGCGTGGCGCGGATGTGAACAAGGCTTCTGAGAACGGCAGAACGGCCTTGCTCTATGCTGTAACGGAAGGCAATTTCGAAGTAGTACGATACCTCTGTGAACAAGGAGCACGCATCGAACACGCAGATTCGTGGCATATCACTGCACTGCTTGCAGCGACTGAGGTTGGGCATCTGAGTATCGTCGAGTACCTGCTTGAAGAATATCAAGCGAACACAGATGTTGTCACGGAAAGTGGACTCACCTGTCTGGCTTATGCCATCAATGGTAAGCGAGCTGACATCGTCCGCGTCTTACTTGCCCACGGCGCAAACCCTGATGGTGTCGATGGCCAGCGTGCTGTTCCAGTGTGCGAGGCTGTTCTCTCAAACGATCGCAATTCGGCGGAGCTGCTTCTCCAGCACGAAGCGGATCTCAACGTACTCTGTGCGGTCCAAGTTGGAGAAGAAGGGAGCGAGCTGGAGATCTCGCCGCTCATCATCGCAGCTGGCTGTGGGGACTTGGCGATGGTGAAATGTCTGTGCGAGAATGGCGCTGAAGTGGATTTGATGACCTCCTCGCGTGAGTCAGCGCTGTCAATTGCAACTGCGAAGTACTACCAGAATATCGTCGAGTACTTGATCGAAGCGCGAGGTGCTGATGTCCTGGCAGAGTCCAGTTTCGGTTTGATACCGGCTGAAATCGCCGGGTTGTACGGGTGCTACGACCTGATTGAGTTCTTGTATGAGCACGAGACTCGTCACCTGATGAAAACTCCCGCTGAGATTCTTGTCCATCGCGAACGACTCGACCGAAGGCGAACTGAAAGGACGACATCTCCGGAGAAGGTGGATGCGTATCGCGCTCGGAAGCTTGCATATGATCGCTTGTTCGATGCGTCAGGACAGTTCGAGTTCGCAAGACGGTGAGATGTCTGTTGTGCTGCATCGTGGATCCTGCTATCGAGTCGTCTGTCATCAACTCGATGACAGAGCTGAGGCATCACACAGATTGAGGTGATTGAAAGTAGAAAGCATGCTTTGGTGACGTCAAACTCGACAAGAAGGTATGTTGACAATCAAATGTGATATGAAAAATGGTGCACACGATGCTGATATGTATGTATTTACTTGTATGGATGTATGTGGTGTATGCCCACCCTGGTGCTCCGATTAACAGACTTGTCAGGATGCCCAAGCAAGCGCGTGTAACCGAACAGGCTGGCTATCTCTTCTGGTGGTTGATGTAGCGCAGCGAGAGCAGTGCCAAGACCCGGAAGAGCACGATGCAGCCCAGAATGATGCCAAAGTTGCGCCAGATATCGTCGTGCTTCATGCTAAACACGCTCTCGATGTACTCCTTGACCGTGATGTGGTCGATCGTGAGCGGTGTGTTGCGCAACGGTTGGCATCCAAGCTGCGAGTTAACGTTCGAATACGTTTTTGTCGTCGAGTTCCACGTCGGCAGCTCGTCACAGTCGCAGAAGACAAGCGCGACGAGATTGGTGAGCGAGTATCCTTGCGGCGTGATGTAGTAGATCCACTTGTAGCCGGTCGGGATCGCGCTCGCGGGCGGGTTGAAGCCCATGAACAGGAAAAAGACTGAGTTGACCAGCACGCCGATGATCGCAGCCACTTCGACACTCGGCATCGCGTATGCGAGCAGCTGCCCCAAATACGTCTGCATTAGGATCAGCAGCGAGATGTTGATCCAAAAGAGCACGGCCGTGCCAAAGCCGGAGAACCCGACCATCGGGAAGAAAATGGCGGTGAAGATCAAGCCGCCGCCAAATACGTACGGGATTTCGCAGAGAGTTCCGCCCACAAAGTACCAGAGCGCATTGTACGTCTGCGACGCGCGCTCGCGGTAGAACGACGCGCGCTCTTCCACGGAGATCGGAAGCACACTGTTGAACGACACCATGCCGATAAACAGCGCGGCGAGGAAGATCATGCCGGCGCCGCCGTTCAAACCCTGGTACGTCGAGTACTCGACATTAAGGAACACGAGCCCGAACAAGATTCCGAGCACCAGCGAGATCATCAGACGCGTCAAGTTGTACGACGGCGTGCGCCAGTACATGTTCATGAAGCGCGTGATCAGCATCGTCATCTGCATGTGCGAAGCTGCTGCGCGCTTTTGGGAGAAGTGAAGCTCGGGCACGTTTGGTGATGGATGGCCGACGCCGTCCTGCGCAATGCTGGCGTCCAACACGCGCTTGTACTCGCTCTGATTGAAGTACGCGACAAAGTCCACGCCGCTCGCACTGTCGTTGCTTACTCCTGCACCGATGCACTCGAGCATCCACGTCGCAGGGTTGTATCCATTTGGGAGAGAGGCGACGCCTGGGATGTCTTCAAAGTAGTTGATCAGGTTGCGGCACCTCTTTCCGAGATCGCCGAAGAACACCGTCTCACCGCCGCGCTTGAGCAGCAGCAGGCTGTCAAAGAGGAAAAACACCTCGGAGGAAGGCTGGTGGATCGTACACACAACTGTGCGACCGGAGTTCGCAACCTTGCGCACGCCGTCCATGATCATCTTGGCGGAGCGCGCGTCAAGACCGCTGGTTGGCTCGTCCAAGAAGAGCACGCTCGGTTGGGCTGCGAGCTCCACGCCGATCGTCAAGCGCTTCATTTGTTCCACAGAGCTGCCTCGGATCACCTGATCCGCGATATCGTGCATGTCGAGCAGGTCTAAACACTCAGTGACCGAGTCGTACTTCGTGCTGTTGGGGACGCTGCTGTCCTGGCGGAGGAATGCGCTGAACGTGAACGCCTCGCGGATGGTCGCTGCTTCCGAGTGGATGTCCATTTGCTCACAGTAGCCCGTGCTTCGACGGATTGCCAAGTCAGTGGCTGGGTAACCGTTCAGCAGGATCTCACCCTGAATCTTGCCGCTGGTCTTGCGACCTGCGATCACGTCCATCAGCGTGGTCTTGCCCGCACCGGACGATCCCATCAGAGCAGTGATCGTACCTGGCAGAGTGTATCCAGTGATACCCTTCAACAGGTCGATCGTCTCGTTCTTTGGGTTGCTTGGCAGCGGGACGGTGTACCACAAGTCCTTGAAGGCGAGCGTGACTGGGATGAAGTTCTTCTCACGGGACTGCACAGCGAGGACCACGTCGTCACCACCCGTTGACGAGGACGAACCAGGCGAGGTGCCTCCCTTTGGAGTCTTCACGAGCGTGTAGCTGTCGTCGCTGACCTCGGTTTCTTTCTTGATCGTGATGTTCTCTGGCGTTTCATATCGCTTGTACTCGAGCGTGACGTACCCGAGGAACATAAAGAACACGTAGCACGCGATCATGAAGATCATGCCGTACCAGATCCAGGACTTCTCGCTCGGGATATCGTAGAGGCCGAGGTAGTACTCGCCCATGTTCTTGCCTACTGTATGGCAGTAGTTGACGCCGTCGTACTCGCACCTGTCGAACGTCGGGGACCGGTACTGGTTGACGGCAACAGCGCGAAGACACCACGCGATCGGGTTGATCCAGTAGATCCAGATGAAGTAGTCTGGCATCTGGCCCTTGGACATGATGAAGCCCGCGAAGAGTACGAAGAAGAGCACCGTGATCATCGCGAGCGGCTTCGCGATGTGGAGATCCGGCGCGATCGCAGCCAGGAAGAAGAACCACGCGGCGAACGCCAGGTTGGTCAGGAAGACCACGACCAAGTAGATGATGTACGCTTTGGCGTTCGCGACAAAGCCGCACATCCAGTACACGAGCGACCCGAAGAGGATACTCTCGCCCACGGCGATCGGGATCTGGCTCACGGAGCACGCCAGCGTGTACGACGACGTGCGGAAGAAGTTGGCGCCACGCTGCTTGTAGAAGATCTCTCGCGCCGCGATGAACGTCGGAATCTGCGATGCCTGACCCAGGGACAGGAACAGCACCGCCTGGAACATCGTGCCGACCACAAGCTGGATGTTGGTCGCGTTGAATTGGTAGAACGTGCTTCCGTAGAGGAGACCCATGATGACAACCATGAGCGCTCGTCCCTTCAGGAACGCAGTGTTGCGCACCATCACCATCAGCTGGCGCGCCATCACGGTCCGCGTGCTCTCCATGAACGATTGGTGGAACTCGGGCATCGGATCCATGTGCTCGCCGACGTTCTCCAGCAAGTCGGGGTTGTACGGAGCTTCGAGCGCGCGCAGCATCTCGTGGTGGATAGCGGATTGACGGAACGCCTCGGCGAACTCGCTGGCATAACGAGGCGGTTTGCCCTGGCCGATTGGTAGAGGCACCTCGTACGGACGCTGCTGCTTCGTGCCGAGGTCGAGAAGGAAGTCGGCAACATCACGTTCGGGAGGGCAGACGAAACCCAGTTGCTGGAAGTAGTCCATCACTGAATCACACGGACCATGGTACATCAGCTCACCCTCGTTCAAGATCATCACGTCGTCAAAGAGCGAAAAGATCTCTGGCGACGGCTGCAGTAGCGCGATCACGACGGTCTTGCGGAACTTCTCGGCGATGCTGCGCTGGGTGTTGATGATATCGTACGCCGCAGCACTGTCGAGCCCCGTGCTGATCTCGTCCATCATCGTCACGTACTTCATACCGAACTCCATCTCACCAGTGGTCACACGCTTACGTTCGCCACCGGAGACACCGCGGAGCATGGCGTCGCCGACGATCGTGTCTTGACAGTTCTGAAGACCGAGCTGCTCGATGATGACCTCTGGGTAGTGCGCAAACATCGCCTTCGCGACTTCGATAGCCTCGAGGTTCTCCTCTGGCGTGCCTTTGCTCAGGAGCTCTTCGCCGCGACGCGAGAGCTCGCCGCCACAGACAGTGTGGGCGAACTCTAAGGTCTCCTTCACAGTCAGGGTCGGGAAGTGCTTGTCGCGCTGGTTCACATAGGCGACGAACTGCGGGAGACGCTTGGTGAGCTCCTGCTGGGCCTGGCCGTTGTACGTGACCTCGCCCTCGACCGTGATGTTCTTCGCCATCGGGAATCGTCCGCTGAGAATCTTCATGAGCGAGGACTTGCCGGAACCAGGCTGACCGAGCAGCAGCGTGATGCTCCCCGGTTTGAACACGCCGCTGACATTCTTCAGGATCTCCTTGCGCACCGTGTGCTTCTTGGCTGAGAACTTGGAGAACGTCTTCTTGATCGCGTTGCTGATCGTCGGCAGCTCCGACTTGGCGCGGTCCGCGTCGCTCTCTTCGATCACGACGAGGTCCGCTGAGAGTGAGAGGTTGTTGAAGCGAACTTCCATCTGTGGCAGCGCGCGACCCAGAGCGACCTCGAGCTTGGTGGCCACGTGGTCGTGCAGGGCGTGCGGACCGTGCACCATGAGCGCCTTGCCGGATTCGTAGCTGATCTTCTTGGGCGGGAGCTCCTCATGCTCCGTCTGGAGCTGGTTGGCCGTCATCACACCTACTGTCTGTCGATGGTCGAATATCGATCGATGGTGAGGTGTGTGTGCGTCGAAGTCAGCAAATGCAAGAATGAATGGGAGTCCCAAAGCGTCGAAGAGAGGAGAGAAACGTGCACGTGCAGTAAAGAAAATCGAAGCCTCCCTTTCCTCCCAACTTGGGAGGAAAGTCCTGTATCAAAATGCGATAGAAATGCGAACACCCCATCCTCACTCGAGGTGCGTGTGGGCATCAACGTGGTGTGGATTACTCGCCACTCTCATGTAAATTACGGCTGAGCCGCGGTATCGTAAGTACACTGACAGCTTTTGGAGCAGAACTGGGGTAATTTAAAGTGACGGGCATGCAGTTTACTTTCCACATCACTTGAAGCCCTAGCCCTTGCCTGGTCCTTATAAACATCGGGATTGTGCCAAAGCCGACCGACAGGACGATCGATTGGCTGGCATTTCTGGGGTCTCTTGACCAGCATAGGCTGGGTGAACTGCCTCAGAGGACAAGAAGGATGAGTATGGAGACCAGCAACTGTCGTTGGCTGTATCGCGAGACTAAACTCTTCGTGGCGTCATCCGACGGAGAGAATAATCACACTCGTGGCGCGCCATCATTCGTCGTGATGACTCGCACGCACCGCGTGTCTTCGGGCAGTTGCCAAAGGGCAGCACAAAGGTTCTCGTTGAGCTTCCCTTGGGGAATCGTCTCCCAATTCCCAATTAGCGCTCGTACAACCGAGGTCGCGGTGCATTTGTTTTCTATGCACTGGAGTACGCGGCACACACAGTGCCGAACCACGGGCATAAACACCCAGAGTGGAGGGCTGTTCGGATTGCGAAGTTGAAGTTCACAGGGCCAGTGATTGATTATGAGGCCACATCCAAGGTACGGTACAGTGCCGTGATGATTTATTTTTTTAGACTCGCTCCCGAGAGCTGGACGGGATGGCAAGTTTGCTGAGCTTATTCAGTGCAAACTGATGAGATAACTGTTTTGCTTGTTGGAATTTAAACCGCTCTCTCTTTTCTGGTGATGTCGACTAGCGACAAACGGTTTAACATGAAGCAGCAAGCCGCAGCGAGCGTTTCCATGTAGCACGACAAACACATCCATAATTCGATGCAGAGTAATGTAAATCGTGCGGCTGAGGGCTCTCGCGCCAGATTCCCAAGCAGCCTTCTGAAGGAGGTGTATTCAGTCGAATATTTCTCGGCCCCAACGACAGACTGTAGTCTGTACTGTGGACGAGCGCTTTCATCAGTTTGGGGAGGTTGAATCCACTGAGAGAGTTCGAGGGGTTATTCCCAACTGCCCAAATTCGAGATCGACACACAACGGAGACGGCAATCAGTATCAAAGAGCAACGACGACAGTGCACAACATGCGGAGCTCCGTGGTCTCGCTAGGCTCGCGGTGTCATGCAATTGCAATACTCAACTCTTCGTAGCGCACGATATCAAGATGTTGACAACCCACTGCGATCTTCAGAGCAGTGCTGTTGTTGTCGCCGTCTGAGCCTTTGCCGATGTCATTCTCCACAGGATACTTGAGCACACTCAGCTGTCCATTCATCGCAGCAACGGATCTCAGTCCAGCTCATTCGTTTGTGTCACAGCCGTAGTGTCTGCTCCATATGCAACCAGCAGTACTTATCAAGCAATGACTGGAAGCACACTCTCACGAAATGGATTGACGGGTACTGGGTGTGCCCTGGTCTGCCCTGTCGATGTGAACTGGGACAGGGACTGGGATGCTTTGCCAGCATTTCAGTATCGGAACGGAAATTGCCGTTTGGGGTTGTACATAATCTCCCAGAAATCATCATCAACTGCTTTACGGCTTGGGAGAAGACTAGAGTCTTGGTTGTCGTAGCCACGAAGCTCCGTGGGCGACTCCTTCGCTCCACACTCGAGGAAATACTCGAGCACTTCATGGTGAGCCCTCGCTTGAGCAGCCTGGGCAGGCATGAAGTTGGCCTTGCTGATGCTCTCGATATTCGCATTTTGCTCCTCCATCAGATACTTGACGATTGCGAGATTTCCTTTGAACGCCGCAAGGAGCAGAGCTGACTTGTCGCGTCCGGGAGTGAGCTTGACGTCCGCCCCACTCTTTCAGAGAAACCGGACAACCTCCACATTGCTAGCCAACACAGCGGCGGTAAGGGGGGTGAGCTGTCGCTTCCGGTCGTAAGCTTGGATGATCCAACTCTGATTGATTTCCGCGCCGCATGCAGCGGATAACTTGATTGTCTCCAAGTTCCCACAGATGACAGCTTCACACAGGAGCTTTGAGCCGTCTTGAGCACCGTGATAGTTCTGGGAGAGCAGTACCCGAACGATATCCGGCTCAGCTCCACCGATTTCCGGCGCTGTCAGTCCTACCCGGCTGACTTTGCGCACATCCATTTAAATCTCGTCAACCAAGGTGGCCGCTCGCTTTCGATCTAGCGTTCGATATGCGCTAGGTCTGCAGTGCTCTCCTTCACGAGGTGACGAGCTCTTCTAGCGAAGACGCTGCGAGCACTCCCTCGTCCTTCGTTGTGCGACTTGAAGTCGCATTGCGAACCATCACAATATGTTAAGTTCGAATCACACAAACATTGCTTTAAGTATTGTTAAGTTCGTTTTGAGCTGCGAACTTTACACTGTGTTTTTTTATAACTTTCATCACTTTCGAGGATACAAACGTAAGACAACTCTGTGATCGTAAATCATCCTGCACTTTTCCTGTGAGGACATCTCTAATACTCTCCTGAGCGCGGAGTATACTCCTAAATACGTCCGTGTTTTTGATACGCCTGGGGGTGTTGAAACGAATAACGAGTCAATTGGCTCTCATGACTCATTGAGTCCTTTAAAATATGGCTGCATGACTAGACTAGACTAGACCTGCAAAAGATGTAATGATCTAGTGATCTTTACATGGCTCCATTCTAGCTTCAGTATTGACAGGGATGTCTGCCAATGAAATACCACCTTACATCTTACAGATACTATACTTTCGAATTTATCACAAATACATCGAACACATATCGAATGGATGTAGCATTCACATTACTGTTGCTGTAGCACAAACTAAATCCTCGACCGGTATCGTCAGTCCATTGCCCTGAAGCGAAGAAAGCTCCGAATGTTTCAGCGATAGAAAGTGTATCCGAGAACGGCGACACTCGTACACCTGGGGACGTGTTTTTCTGGGTATTATGAAGTCCAAAATCCCCACTGAAGTATGACTTAGCTTGTGATCTAACGAAAGAGAGGTTCGGCGAGCTCAGCTCATCTGTGGACAGAAGTTTACAAAGACACCGCGCCAAATGGGTGCAATACGTCCAATTTCGTTTCGAAAACGGCCAAAGAAAGCCAGCAGCGAATGTAGATCACTCTATTGCAATCCACATAATTCTTCGATAAAACCCTAGTATAGCTGGTATTGGGAAGCGAAACTTTCTTTCATCGAAAGAACTGATCATAAAGCCAGAGACGTTGCTCTGCGTGTGCTTGATGCCAACAGTTTGCGCTGAGTTCCAGCAAGCTCTCGAAGCAGGTGCAACGAGTGAGTGCTTCATTCGCAAAGACACGCAGTGGAGCTCAAGCAGATATGAAGCTGCTGGGGCAAGAGCTCTGACCACATCTGGAAGCCCAGGTCTGGCAGCTCAGACTATGCATGAGCATAGCATATTCCTCTTGATTGCACAGCGATACGTGATGGTGCTGTTGCGGTGCATATACACGCGAACGGAACGAGTTCTCACAACGGGAAGCCAGCCGTGGGATGCAGTGATGGTGGCAAGTCGCGGTATATAGTACTGACTGACACGCTACGTTACGTGGTGGCATCGGCATGTGTATGCGTGTCACGTTTCAGTGAGAATGCGCACCGACCAGGCCCGCTGCATATAAAGACGCGGCACCTGCCCGAAATGAGATCCGCGGCGCAACTTTCTCTCGTGCCTGTGTTCTTGTTGCAAGAAAAACATGCTTCTTCTCAATGCCAAGCGATGGGCGAATCTGCACTACTGGGTTATTCTTGCATACCTTGTCAGACTTTACCAGGGAGTCGAAGGGTTGACCCTGCAAGATGGGGCACTGTTGGAGTGAAAACCCGCTGCTATTGTGTTCGATGGGAGCAGACCTGGAAAAGCAAGCTTCGTGCGGTTCTTGGTAAACCATTTGACAAATCGCACGTCGACTTGATTTGCGTGATGAGCGCTTGAGGTTAAAACACACACACAAATGCACACGAAGCTTCTGCGGTCGCCGCACTTGCGCCGTGCTCCACGAGCAGCTTTGCGCTCTCAAAGTGGCTGTGGTGACATCAAAACGATGATCATTGGTGGAACCATAAGTTCGTTTCGGTGATTGATTGATTGCGGACCAGTTGCGCTCTATTTGGTCTAGGGTCTTTGTAAACTTTCTGGGCAAGTCCTGTGCCGTTTTGTCCAGTTCGATCATTCGATCCCAGCCTGCGTCATACATAGCTCACAATTGGGATTCCGGCTTTCGAGATTTCCAAGTGAAAGCATCCAAACCAGCAAGCGGCACGTCCAATTCGCTGCTTATGGATTCGCTTCTCTCGCAGAAACATCCAGAGCTCTGGCGATCGACCGCATTTCGGAAGGATGAACCAGCGAAACCTATCAAGGGCTTCAGTGTTCATCACCAACTCCACGGGCGTACGTTCAGCAGATCTGATAGGCGCGACGCATGCTGCTTCCTACTTCACTCTGTCGATTCATTTCCAATCAATGTGCAGCTTATCGTTGGCAAACATTGGTTCCTCGATTCACCTCGATGGAGCTATCTGTCTAATCGAAGAATGCAACTCGACTTCGATTTGAAGCCAAAAGAGTAGATGCACGATTACTACATTATTTTTGCTTCAAACATTGGCCCTTATCCAACATATATTTGCAGAGTCGATCATGTTCAACAAAAATGATAATTGGACATCTATGGTGGTATATGGAGATGGATGCACCTACGAGGACATCCAAAGTGGCATGGCTTTCTTGCTGGATATGCACATGTTTGTAAAGTCATAGCCATACCAATCTTGGTGCATACAAAAAAAACACAGCGAACACGTCCAGCCACACACCTGCAGCGAGCACCTTATCCCCCAAGAGAAGTAACCTTCCGGATCCTCTGGCAAGCTGCTGGAGGGGAAGTCGCATCTCCAGTCTTGCTTTGATCAGGCGACATGCATTTATGCGTCAATCAGTATCCCCGATAATTTTCCATTCCTCTTACCACCATTTCCACTGCACCACGTCCCACGACTTCCACAGGCGCATGGGGAGGGCTCCCACTACGCGTTTATATACAGCACGCCGTCGCTTTGCCCTGTTGGACATCGCTGCGATCCAGAATAATACTCCACAGGGCCAAAACTGACGGAAATGTCAGGGCTGCCGACCAACCAGCATGTCCTAACTGCTCACCCATGGCTCCGGGCTTCCGCTTGAGCTTCACCGCGTGTCTTTGCGAATGAAGCACTACGCTGTCCTGTACGCATAGAGTTCTTGAGCTCATGAGAGCTCTGGGCGAAGCGTCAGCGGCAAGCGCACGCAAGGTCTCTTCCTCTTTTTCTCTTCGATTGTTATGCTCTTTCGATGCAAAACTTTCGAATTATGCTGTTGTTGCTTGGGATATAGCATCGAATAATAATGGGGGCCATTCTGGCTTTCTTTTCGCCATTTTGAAACGAAATTGGACATGCTGCATCCATGTTTGGCGCGCTGTCTTTGTAAAACTCTGTCCACAGATGAGCTCCTCGTCTCGATATCGCGTTTGAACCCAGAGGCTGAGTTATATATGCACTTTCAATTAGGATATCGGATTTCGGCAATGACGAGAGACATCCCCGATCTCCAGCCAGACTCCCCTGTACAGTGAGTAGATCGCCTCCAAATGTGCTGCTCTCGTGTTCGTTTTTCTTCACGAAAACGCCCCGAGCTCTGCTTTAGAATGGTGGATCGATGGCACTTCCCACGTTTTGCATTATCAACATGACCACGCAAGCGTAGGTTCAATGGGTGTGCTCGATATGATGGCATGACACAAGCTTGTTCGTTCATATCAATGCTTTTTGATTCATTTTCGTTCTGTTTGTTGGTATTTTCTCATTGTGTCAAACCGAGTCATCATCCAGGCTCCCTCGCTCTGATGTTGAAGCTGGAATGGAGCCATGTGTGGCAAAGAAGAACGCTGTTCTGAAAGAACGCCGTGATGGATCTGAAGCCCACAAACGCTTAGATGTACGGTTGTGAGGCTTTCTTAGTCCAAGCAACGATGCAACTCTGCTGGGTCTCACAGGTAGCCATACAGCTGACTGCCCGAAGATTAATCCATATCAAGAGCAGCGTCTATTGCAGGATCATTACCGCTTTCACACAAGATTGGCGAAGACCCACCAATGACCTAGGCATCTATCTCATAAGCTTGCAGTCGCAACAGTCAGCCGACTCTCACTTTTAGCCCAAGCCTGTCAACGCATGAACGCATCTGGGTATCCTTTGGGATATGAAAGGATGGATCCACGCATGCGGACAGCCAACCTGCCGTGGCATTCTCGCTGGCCATGTGCACAATCGCGTGTAATTGAATAATCAGTTCGGCACCTCATGAATATAAATATATGTATATATAGAAAAATAACGGATCATATACTAACTGCTACACCTGCCACACATCCACCAAATGCGAGAAAATATGGAAATATATACTTCGGATTTCACGAGGAGGCGGAGAATAACGAAGGCTCGCGTGCGCGCTCTTCGATCCGCGTGACAATGTCGCCACGAGCGTTATGCTCGGACTTTTCTTTCTCCGCTTCCCTTGTGTGCGTGTACGTGCACTGGGGTCCTGCTGAGTGAGCAGCAACAGCCAGTGCCGGTCGCTCTGGCCTCACACTCGCGAGTAATTCTGCATCATCAATGGATGCCATTTGTGCGACCGAGTATGGTCCATTTAGCCGCTTGGGGCTTCAAGAACCTCAGGCTCACGGCGCGGCTTCTCCTTTTCAAAAGGTTCATTTTCAGATTTGCATCGAGGAGCTCACATCGGCCAGACTTTGTACTTGACGAGTCTCGCCATTGCATTCTACGACTCGCCAAGTCCCGCGCAACATATTAACGCCAACGCTAACGATAGCCATGGCTCGACGACATGTCAACACGCAAGCGACCTACTATGACCAGCGCCAGACGAAGGACGCAAGGGACGAGTCCAAGCGCCGCAAGATGATCCGCTGGATCAAGTCCAAGATTGGCATCGAGGACGAGCGCCACGGCAGCAGCAGCAGCAGCAGTGGCCACAACTCGAAACCCTCTCGCGAGCGCACGAGCCTCAGCCACAGCAACTCGAGTGGCGGTGGCACCGGCACGCACAGCTTCTCGAGCATGTACACAGGCATCCCGTACGGGCACCGGTTCACCACGCGAGAGCACTGCGTGCACGTGATCATCATTGGCGCCGGAATCGGCGGCCTCTGTCTCGCGCAGGGGCTCAAGAAGAGCGGCATTCCGTTCACGGTCTTTGAGCGCGACCCGACGCCGAACTACCGCACTCAGGGCTACCGTCTGCGCATCAACAGCTCAGGCTACGAAGCGTTGAAGGCAAACCTATCTCCGGAGAACTTTGAGGTGTTCTTGCGCTCGACGGGTCACTTCCAGCCGGGTTTCAAGTACTTGGACGCCGACACTGGTCTCTCCGCGCCAGAAAACGCCTCGTTCAGTCACAAGGCGAGCAAGATCGACAACGTGTTCAGCGTCGACCGCGCGATGCTGCGCTCGCTGCTGCTCACGGATCTGAACGACTACGAGATCCAGTACGGACACGCGTTCAAACGGTATGAGATCCTCCCGAATGGAAGAGTCGAGGTCACTTTCGAGAACGGACGCGCTATTGAAGGGAGCGTTGTGGTCGGCGCCGATGGCACCACCTCACGTGTGCGACGTCAGTACATCCCGCGCTCCGCGACGCTGCTGGACACGGACAGCGGTGCGATCTACGGCAAGACGCCGATCACGCCAGAGATCGAGGCGTTCTTCGCGACCGAGAGCACGACGATGGTCACGAGCAGGAACCCGATGATGTCACTCGTCATGGAGCCGCGCTGCACGACTCAAGTGAACCTGAAGGAATTTGCCTTGATCTCTTCAACAGGGGCCCCAGATATGCAGAACTACATCTGCTGGGTACTCATCGCACGAGCGCAGCACTTCCACACCAACGATAACATGACCGTGCAGGACTTGTTCTCGATGAGTCCGAACGAAGTAGCACAGCTTTCCTGCGATATGACAAAGCGCTGGGCTCCCCAGGTGCGTCAGGTGCTGGAACAGCAGGCGCCCGAGTGGTGCTCGTTCCTCCGCATCTCCACGACGTCGCCGAACATCAAGATCTGGCAGCCGTCCGCGGTGACGCTGATAGGCGACGCAGTGCACACGATGGCGCCGGCGGGCATTGGCTGCAACACGGCGCTCCAGGACGCGCGCATCCTCGTCAAGAACTTCAAGAAGCACGGCGTGAGCATCGACGCGATCGCTGCTTACGAGCACCGCATGCGCGAATACGGCCGCGAGGGCATCAGCGTGAGCGTCGAGGCCGGCAAGAAGATGTATGACCTCCCGCCCGTCGAGCAGATGCGCGTGGTAGTGTATTAGGACGACCCTCTGCGTGATGGGGACTTGGTTATGCTGTCTGTCTGAGTCCAGCGAGCATGGACTATTATATACTATAGCTCTAAGACCTCGGTGTGTGTGTGATTCTGTTGCGTTCAGTTTTTGAAATGTTTTTCTTTTTTTAGGTTGTTTTTGAAAGGTTGCTCTTTTTTTAGCTTGTAAACAGCTAATAAACAGCTCGTAAACGGTTTTAGATAGCCAACACTTTCTTGCCAGTTTCCAGAACGGAAAAAAACTCAAATCTTCCAATTAAATAGCGATTTGGCTCAGGATTGGAAGATTACGTCGAAACGTAACAGGTTCCAATTTGGTGTAATTTTCCAATCTCGAGCCAAATCGCTTTATAACTGGAAGATTTGAGTTTTTCCGTTCTGAAGTGTCAGTCTGCGGCAAGCCACTCACCTCACACGAAATTTCACTGTGATTGATGACTCCTCATTGATCCTGATTTCCTCAGAGACTCCGTTCGATGCAGCAGCCGTTGGCCATGTGGGATGGCGGAAGCTCGTTCGTTGCAAATGCCCAAGCATACCACTGTGTGTGAAAAGAGTGACTCTTCTTCTTTTTCTTCTTCTCCTTCTTGTTCCCCCTGCGACAGATCAACATCGCAAGTCAAATGTTGCCACTTCAGTGAAAGAAGAAGCGATCTTTCTGTCAATCTTCAGAAATCGCTGGTCTCCTCCACTGCACACAAGCAAAAGTTGGAGGAGTTGGTCCTGGTGGGCGCCAGTCAGGATGGACGGCACGCGCCACTCGCGTCAGCGCAGCAGGATGGCGCTGGAGAGTGGCATGAATGGCTTCGTCTCGTACAAAAGTGGCAGCTTTGGAAGTCAGAGGCTTTTGGTTTCGCACCCATCGGGTTGTGGGTGCTGTCTGTTCGTTTCTCGTTGTGTCCTGTTGGCCGGTCTGCCATAATGAACCTACGCTCCTCGTGCCTGTCATGCGAGTCTGATCCGAGCCTGATTAGGACCTGCGAGTACTGGGCTGGTATTAGGCTCAACTTTCAAAGGTATCGGCACATGTGCGCGAGTTCCGCATGACAGTCTCCTCTAATCACAAGCACACGCACAAGTGAGGATGTGGAGGTGGTGGGTCTCATCGTTTACCTTCTTTGCTTTTTTGGTGCGCAACCACCACCCTTACTCAGGTCATAAGAGATTACGTGGGACTCGGTCTCGATATAGCTTGGAGGCAAGAACCTTGCATCACTTGCATCACTTGCATCCTCAACCCCCGCCATGACGATTTGAACATTAGAGATCATTTTCACACTACCCCATCAAGAACACATTGCGACCAGGCTTCGCTAGTGAGCTGGTGCTGCTAGGGGGCAATCAAGTCAGAGTCCGGCCACGGCACCACTTACTTGACCCTGTTTCTGTTAAGGTCAGCAGCACCTCCAAACGTCGGAAATGGAGAAGAGGGTGTCAACTCGCACACAACAGAATGCTTGCGTCTTGCGTGTCTTTAGAGCCTGTTGTAAGGAGGAGCCCACTCTTTCCAGGGACCACGCGGTGGCTGAGAACCGGCTGGGAACCCTCGCCGATAGCACATGCACACGCGACGCGACAGGAGCTCAATCGCAGGACCAATTTTGAACGCCAGGACCCCCAGTCAGAGTTTCGAGGCTTTCCTCTTGATCTTCTATATTTCCTAGTCCGCACTTCAGAAAACCCCGGATGAATGGACGAGAGGCGCATTGCCTTGTCTACCGACCTACCAACTCTGTTGTCGTTGCGATTAGCGATCTCTTGTCCGGTGATGACGCAGTAGCCTCGCCACCTCCCAAGTGACGCCAGGACTCGAGGTGAGCCGAATACCCATTACGAGATGACCAACAGCGAGCCTTTCTCTTAGTGTTGAGCTCCGCAAGGACCAGAAGCTCCGATCGTTGGCGTCCGACTTGATACATTACACGTCCGAAGGCGCCGGACTGTCTCTGTGGAAGTGAAGCTCGACCGACATCGCTCTCTAAAAGCGCGACATGCCGGGCCAGGACTGCGTATCTTTGTGTGGGGCACGAAGGAAGGGTAATTGAAGGTGTTCTGGCCAGGATTATGCGAGTTTTCTGATATGAAGACTCGCTCTGAACAGTAAGTATACTGTATGAGTTCGCAGTATATATCGCAAGAATCACTGAGAGTCTGTGTTCTGTGCAGAGCGAGTGTATCCTACTGGAGGTCTTCTTGCTGGAAGAGACCAAGTACACTCGCTCGCCCCCATAACACCACACTACACCACACCACAATGATTTTGAGGAGTACAGTAATCATCTGTTTATCCCCTCTTCGTTTCAGAACCGAGGGAGGACGATTCAAGTGCTTGTCTTTATTTGTTTATAGAAAGAATTGGTACACTTGATGTGTGTATGCGCTCAAAATATAAGAACCCTGACGGATATGTTCTTAGCTGAAGGTTCAATCATTGTTTCTTTTATACCCCATCGAAGGTGTCAGCTCAGCTATTCTGTTGCTGCATGACATTGTCGCCAAAAAAAGAGAAATGCGCGTGGCTCGTCCAGTACACGCGCGTACGCATGCGCTTCGCCACGCTGATCACTCCTTGGAACTAGCAAGCGCTCTATCAAATCTGTCCTGGGACTCCTAATGGTCCATCGGGACTGCCTTTTCTACTTGAAAGGCTCTTTTGCTAGAGGTTGCTCATTCTCCAAACTGCTGCCTCCCGCTCAAGCGCCTCGCTCCATTCTTCCCGAAGTCTCCACAACACCAGCAGTACATACCCTCAAAGATCCTCCCTCACTCGAGTATCATTGCAGTCAACCATGGGCCGCAAGCAGCAAGTGGACTCGCAGTACGACCAGCGCCACTCCAAGGACGTCACGGATGAATCCAAGCGCCGCAAGTTCCTGCGCTGGGTCAAGGCCAAGGTCGGCATCCACGAGGGTCAAAACGAGCAGCCGCGGCGCCAGCTT
>JAADVN010000331.1:0-21663 GCA_023335535.1 Globisporangium spinosum | reverse complement strand
TCGCCAACGACATCAACGAAATGAAAGGCTCAAATGGATGCGCCATCGACTCTGTCGCGAGGCATGGGCATCTCGAGATGGTAGAGGAGTTCTTCGTCGAGAGCGAGGTCAAGCGCTCGACAGTGAACGAAGGCGGCCGCGATTCCATAGTCGCACTGGCGAGAGCGGCTGCCCGCAACGGCCTGGAGCTTTTCAAGCACCTCCACAGTAACCTCCGAGCAGGAGAGTCTGCGTGTACGGTGCTGGAAGCTAACGCCCTCGTGAACAACCATTGCACCATCAAGCTCTTGTGTGCAAATCAGGAGCGCGAGTCCATGGGTTTCCTGAAGCAAGCAGTCGCGAAAGGTTCCATCTCAGTTGTGGGGAAAGATTCTGGAGGCAGTGCCGAGTATCTCGATAGAAGAGCTGGTGGACGCGGTGGCGTTCGCCTTTGAGCAGAACCAGCCAGCGATTGGCGAGTCCATTGAGTCGATGATTCGCCTGAGAGCCTGGAGGAGAGTAGCTCAGTAGGTTGTAGCTGAATTACATCATGCATCCTTGGTACTACTGCAGATGTTACTAGGTGCTATCTCAAAAATGGATGGGAAAGCGCAGCTTCTGGTGCCACCCTTGTCTTTGGGCTTGGATCCAGCAACTGACGCAGCAGATCCAATGCTGAGTCTGCTGTTTGTTTGGGCCAGTCGTGCAGCATGCCCGCGGGAAAGCTCTGAAGAGAACGCTCAATGTTTCCAACGACTTGCAACTGGCGCTGCTGGATGCTCGCCGGGTCTTGGCGCTTGGTCGTGAAGAACCCACCATTCTTCACCCAGCGCTCTTTACCCTCAAATGCAACGCGAGAACGGTACCCGAACCAAAGTGGGAATCCACAGAGCAGTTCGAGGAGCACGGCGCCGACAGACCACACATCGAACGATGACGAGTGCGAGCCTGTTGTCTGTATTGAAAGGCTCTCACAGCTGGTGGTGGTGTTGGGGGTAGATCTCAACGATGAAGAAGATTGTGGACGCTGTGGTGGAGGTGGCGGCGCAGATGGCGCGAGGGCTTTAGGTGGGACGTGCTCTGGAGTTCCTTCACCCCCACTATGCCCACCATTTTTGCTACTACTTTGAGTAGCAAGAGGGTATCGATTCCTCTCAGTCAAGAACGACGATCCAAAGTCAACCAGCTGGACGCCGAGACCTGCCGCTCATGGCGATGGCTCGTGCTGATATTGTCGCCACTGAAGCAGGATGTTGTCGGGTTTGATGTCTGCGTGGACAACCTGGTGCTCGGAGAGGATCTTCACAGCTTCGAGCAGGTGCTTCAAAAGGCTCTACATCATCGTTAATCAAGCATGCAGTTCAGCAAAACAGAACCACAGTTCTCGGTTCTAAGATGCAAAAAAAACATCCTGCTGCATACCTGGACGATCGCGGGGTCGGCTCGCATCTGCTGGTACAGCGCGCGGTGCTTAAGTCGGTAGACGCGCGAGCCTTTGTGGAACTCGCCGTGGATGGCAAACACCAGCTCGTGGAGCATCTGCCCGCCACGCTCGTAGAGCAGCCAGAAGTCGCGATTCTCTTAGAACACGCAAAAGAGTTTGGTGAACCGAGGGTTAGAAGATGCATCATGGCTGTGACCGGAGTTGTCTTGGTGCACAAGTGAGGAATCCCGGGCTTGATCTGTCTCGAGTTGTTGTGTGATGACCATCGACTTGTGCTTTGCAACCGGAGTGACGAGCTGGAGGGTACTGGCATCCACATCAAGGCGAACATGAGGGAACAGCGAGATCCCGACGCGAATCTCACTGATCGCTGAGTTGCTGTGCGCTAGAATGCATCAGTCGACAGTCACCAGTCGCCAGACAACAGTCAATCAGTAGCCTCAACAACTTGGTGGTACTACATCTGTTTAGTGAGTTGGTACCTTTCCCAAGGCGTCGAAGTCGCGTGAGCCCGGGAATTGGGATCGCCCACTCGCGCTTCTCCTTGTCCGGTCGCGCTGTCGACTTGTACCATTCCTTCAGCTCATCAATAGTCTGTGAACAGTACACGCAAGGTTGGTCTCTTAGTCCTCCAAGACTAATGCTGCGCAGGTTTTGGAAATCGTTGGCGCTTTGCACACGTGCCATTCTTCTGTTGAGCTGAAGAGCTTGGGATACTGCGGCTCGTGGTTTCGCCTTCACGAACCCTCGCTTCGAGGTGCCAGTCGACGATGGCGGCGTCTTCAGGAGATCGACGCATTTCGCATCAGCGATCTGTCCTTCGAGACGAGCTCGAAAGCCCAGTGGAGTTGCTGTCTTTGGCTTCCGAGGCAGCTGCGGTTGCCCTGGTGAAGTCGACATCGACGTCGACGCGGCACTGGAGCTGATCGCATTGAAGCTTCCACGCTCATTCGACCCATGACGGCGTGGTGCCCCAGGTTGAGAAGAAGATGCAATTCTCCGGTCAGCTTCGGTGTCAGCTCCCGCTCCAGCAGCACACATCTCAAGAGCCAATTTGGATGGAAGTGACAGTCAACAAATGTAAACAGAACAACAACTCAAGAGACTGGCTGCTGCTGCGAATCAAAATCTATTTTGGAGATGCGTATTGAGTGTGGTTTGTGCCAATACTCATTCATTCGCCTAGCGCTCCAGTCGCATGACTTCCTGCTTCTGCACAGCAGAATCGCAAGCGCTTGCCTAGGAAATCCATATTTTTGCTAACTATCCATCGATGCAGACTTTTTGGACGCCTCGCTCGCGGGCGGAAACGCAATTGAACCAGGTCCGGGAGCTGTGATTCCAGGATTTCTTCGCAAAGGTGGAGGAGAATGAGCTCCAGAAAAGAAGAGACGAACGTTGGGGAGAAAGAAAACATGGTGTACAGTACGTCGGCCAGGACCGAAGAGCACTGGAGCGCGGAGTCGAGGGAGAAGAGGAGGAGGCTAAAGCTGTAGTCGTCGATATGGATGATTGATGCGGATGCTGGCCGTCCACTCAACTTTTGCACTCCACTGAATGCTCAAGGTCTCACTTCCGGACTCACCCAGTCAGTCAGTCATCCAGAAACTGGCTTACGCACCGAGTGAATGACTTCCCCCCCACGAAAGGGCTAGAGGGGCACGTTGACGCACGCTCCCCGGCACAGAGACCGAAAACACCATGCCCGCTTCTCTCTCTCTCTCTCTCTCTCTCTCTCTCTCTCTGAGCCAAGGAGAGCCTCTAGGAGGAGAGCAACCCGCCACTGTACATAGTAACCTGTGGACTCGTAACATTGGCGCCAGCCTCACACTAGGCTATGGATATATATCCAGAAGAAGAGTAGGGAGCTTCCCCTCCATCCAACACGCCAAACTGGACTGAATGTTGGTGGAGGGGTGTGCTTCAACTGTTTTTCTCTTCACGCAGTCTCAGAAACCAGTCAGAGATATATCTTGTTGGCAACTAGCGGAATGGTCCAGTGCAGGATCCAGTTCAGTTTGTTCATCCACCGTCGGTGATTCCTGACCTCGACTCATCCACCCACTCTCACATCATCCTGCAAAACCAGACGCAATGCAACGCGCCGTTTGGAAGCGAATGGGCTGATTGACTGTGTGTCGCACCAGGCAGTCATCACGAACGAGCCATCCGAACACGTCAAAAAGGGCCAACGCGTACAGGAGAAGCGGCGACGCCCAAAGATCCAACGATCGCCGCCGCCGCCAAGCCCACACACCAGTCATTCGCCGCAAAACACGCCCACTTTCAGAAAAGAAGACGTTTCTGGATGCCATTCATCCACAGGGGTTCTTTTTCCTTTAGAGTAGCCCTCACCAACATCCCACTCACTCGCTCACTCACTCACATGCGCCAGCAGCACACCCAACACCAGGCGCCCGAGTCTGTCCATACTGTTGCCCCTCACACGCAGGTACTGGACCGAACACCACGCCTGCCTGCCTCCATCCATCCATCACCAAAGGGACTGTCGACTTGCACCCCCTCCCTCTCTGTGTCATCCAAATGGCTGTCGGTGGTTTAGCGGCGACGCTTGGTCCTGGAGTAAAATCCAGGAGCAAGGTCTCTGACTGTCAGTCGCGGTGGTCATTTGCCCTTTTACCCCCGCGATCATGGCGCAGTGGGGGAGTAGAGCGCCAGCAGCCAGTGGATATGAGGCCGAACGCTTGTGTGACCGGCACGAGACCGCTCGGATTCGCTGGCTGCGTATCGGCGCAAACGGGGGCCATTTCCGGGTATTAACTGTATTGAGACCCGAACACCGCGTCACGAGCCCCATCGCTGCGAATCTTACGTTCGCGTCATGCGCCAGTCCTGAAATCAAAGATCCGGAATGAATGCGGAAAACTGGTTGGCGACCTTGGTATAGTGAGCTTTCTGTCGCTATTGCAAGGATGTGACATGCGACATGCCCAGGCAAGAAAATAATCAGCGAGGCAAGCTCCGTCCAGATAAACTGTCAAACTCACCCACGCAAAAAGAGAGCAACCAAGCCCTGGTGGTGATGAAGACCGCGCTCGGCCGCAAACGCCAAGCGCGTCTTCAATCCGATGTCACTTCCTCCTTTCGTTTTGATTGCTTGAGAGGAGAGATCTGGGATGCAACAATACACTACCACAAGGATTAAACTGAAACGAGTGGCGGTGGGGCATGAGGGCAGCCAGCCAGCCAACCATTCATCATACAGTGAGTGCATTTAACGTACGTACACAATGAGTCAACGTTGGCGAGCCCAAATCTGAATCTGAGCTCGAACCAACGTGAACCCTCGGGTGAACGCCAGCTGCAAGTTTGTTTCAGCAGTCCTGGGCAGCCTCAACTCAGCCCACCACCACCGTTGGTGGCTTTTTTTGTATCAGAAAAATCACCCGCTCGTCTAAACAAAGGAAACCAGAAAGTACACAAAAAATGGCCAAAATGAAATCCCAAAAGTCCGCCCTTTTCCCTGGCTTTACGGACCTCCGACTCGTGACCTCGCCAACCAACAAAAGCGCATCCAACTCAGTGATCCGAGGTTTTATCTGAAAAGCGAGGTGTAATGATCTTTCTACGGTTTTATTTACAAAAACAAGGTTATATTAAGCATAAATCAAATGCGTAAACCAATGATTAGAACGCCATGGCCTCATTGAGTGAATAATTTATAAACCATGGTTTGAAAAAAATAATGGAGACCACACAATTCGTCGTACCCGATTGTTGAGTAAATCGGTACCGACATAGAACACAATACGCTGATCTGATTGGTCAGAAGAGCAGCCATCACTCTCGAGATTGAACAAGTCGAAGAGCTCTCCACCTGGTTTCATTATGGAAAGATGGTCTTTGTGCAAGTTTATCCCCATTGCAACTCACAACCTGTCTTTTTGTATATTGTGAGCTGTATTCCGTTTTGCTACGGCGAGCAGAAAAGTCGAGGCATTTTGTTATTCAGCAATATGAAGACTATAGATAGATACAGGTTTATCACTCCGCAGCCAGTATCCATGGCATGCCGCACATTGGCATGGCAAGCCCGCATGCTGCATCCCAGGCTTCAGATCGCAATTTGCGCGCTTCAACACACGTCTCCAGCAGCCGCGCCAGCTCCAGCAGCAGCAGAAGAAGAAACCTATCCACAATGAGCACGGTGACCGTCGAAGTGCCGGTGCCGATCGCGTCGCTCGCCCCGCAGTTCTTCTGGCCACAGAACATCACGACGCTCGAGATCGCTATCATCGTCGGCCTGCCGATCGTGTCGCTCTTCCTCATCTACGTGCTGCTGCGCATCGTGTGGAAGGTCCCGCAGCCGCTGCCGCGCTTCACGTCGGCGTACAGCGCGAACGAAGAGACCCCGCTCAAGCCAATCGAGGCGCCAAAGACCTCGCTCGTCGAAGAGGGTGAAGTCGCGGGCGACTACCAGAAGAGCTGGCTGCAGACGTTCGACTTTGTGTTCCTGCTCGGCATGGCGCTCTACTTCACTGTGATGGTCATCTTGACGTACATCTACCAGCGCGAGCTGTTGACATCGACCCGATTCTGGATGCTGCAGCTGCCAAAGCTCTTCGTGATGATGGCGGTGTCGCTCATCGGCGGTATCATCTGCCGCCACTTCTGCGAAGTCGACGCGAAGGGGTACATCATCACCAACAAGTCGTCCAAGTTCAAGGTCAACTACACCCGTAAGCTGCAGCACTTTGCCGCATACATGGTGCCGCTGGTGATCAAGTCCGAGTTCTCGGGTCCACTCTCGCTCGCCTGGGGTGACTTCTTCAGCATGCTTGGTTTCCTCGTGCTCATCAAGCCCATTCGCGAGCGCTCCAAGTTCTTCATGCTGCAGTTCAACTCGCTCGACCGCCCAGAGGACCGCCCGCACACGCTCAAGTGGATCATCGCCGGCAACATTGCGCCAGGCATGTTCATCCTGATGTTCTTCAAGTGGCTGTTCGCGGACCACGGCAACCTCACGTTCATCATCGTGTTCATCACGGGCATCGGTGACGGTCTTGCCGAGCCAGTCGGCATCACGTGGGGCAAGCACAAGTACAAGACCCACAGCTGCTTCTCGAAGAACAAATACACGCGCAGCTGGGAAGGCAGCGCTTGCGTGTTCCTCTCGGGCATGATCTTCCCGGCGCTGCAGTACGCCGACTTCGGTAACTTCACGCAAGTGCTGCTCGCGATGCTCATCCTGCCGCCAACAATGGCGTACGCAGAAGCCACGGCTCCTCACACCATGGACACGCCAGTGCTCATGATCGGATGTGGCGCCATTCTGTACGCACTGATCAACTTGGTCTAAGAACACGACATCTTCCTCCCGTCAGTGTGTGTGTGCCTGGACGCACTGCATTCTCTGTAGCTGCCTGCGATCGACAAAGGTGACCTCGTAGACGTTTTGCAGGATTTTGTAGTCCGGTTCAGCAGTAAATCATAGAAAAACCCACATTTCCGACCGCGCTTTTGCTTTTGGTCTTGTGATCGTTATGTAAACGCCGGTTATGACACACGCGCATCAATCAATACAAGCACACACACAAGTTGACATTCGCGTTCACTGTCAATGGTTGCTTGTTTCGCCGCAGCATTGCGCTGCATAGCACAACATCTTAGAGTGATTGTGTCAGGGAAACACTGATTTATTTTACAGGCAAAAAGGCGCAGCAGGGAAGGGCACCGCTGCCTGTGACGACTGCCACGCACAAGAGCAGAACTGAGCTGAATGGATGGATTAGAGGTCCGCAAGAATGGACAGACAAGATATCGCAATGTGCATCGATGCATTCACTTGCTCAGGTATGCTTGCGACTGTGATAAAGTGCCTTGCATCAACGCGCCTGCCATGCATCAATGCTCGGAGTATGTAAGCGTAGTGCCAGCCGAGCGGCGCAACTTCACACCAGGACAATCATGACGCAATGGATCCTGCCCAATGGAATCGCGCATGAGCACAGCAAGAGACGAGTAACTCATCGGCTGCATCACTACAGCAAGAGAACTTGCCTTCAGAACGACTTGCAACACAATGCGATTAATGCAACAGCAGACAAACTCAAAACGCCACAGTAGAAGAATGCATTGCTGCCACTCGCATCTTTGTTCATGAACCTGTGCATCGAATATACGAGAGAGAGCGCTATGCAACAACAACAACACATGCACACGTACGGACACATACCCACACAAGCACCGCCACGTGTTCTCGAACGCTCCACGCATCTTCGATCGCAGCGCTCCGATGCTCTTTGAGCAAGCGCATGAGTCCACGTGTTCACTCGTGTCTCGTTGTCAGCCCATCCGCTTCTGTATCTCGCTGGTTGCCTCCCTCCGCTGAGGTGGCAGCGGACAGCGCGACTCTTCCTCCATCCATGCCTCTTCCTTGCCTCTTCCAAACAATTCTAGAAGCGCCACCACTCCCCAGGCTCGTCCTCGTCAAAGTGATGCAGCATGGTGTTGCCTTGGCTCGCTTCCATTGGTGGCAGGCGTGTAGGGCAGCAACGATGGGATCTACTTGCCTGTTTCACCCAAACACCCAGTCTTCCAGTTCGTTCACACCCGCTCGGTCGCAAAAAGCCAGCTCGGCGTTTTGCTGTCAATTATCTATTTCTGCAGGTCAGAAACAACGGAAAGCAAGTCAAATGAGGTTTTCTGACTGGATCCCGCCATCAAAACATAGAGGCAGAATGTGGGTCTTTTCGCCTGGGTGGCAAAGAGTAACCCATTCTAACGGTCATCGGCTGCTGGGTTTTACTCCATCTAGAATCTTCGATCTCAGGCGGGATGACCCACCACCATATCCTTTCCCAACACGCCTCTTCACGATGCCAAACTGTGCACGTCACCTGGCCGCGTTACCAGTCAAAACGACGGAAAGATTTTCAACCAAGCCAACGAAAGCTTCGAGACTTTTTGCGGAGTGATGGTCCCTCCCCCGTAGCCTCCACTTTCCATCCTTTCCCCGCCCTGCAAAGCAAAGCAAAGGGAAACCAAGCAAAGCGAGCGAGCCAATTCCGCATTCCATCCACCATCCCTGGCTCCTCATTCTTGGATTTGCACTCCGGACGAGAAGCACCAGCAGCCCCTCCATCCACCTACAAGACAGAAGCCACCCCCCACTCCATCCATCACCATGAGCGCCGAAGCCGAAACGTTCGCCTTCTCGGCCGACATCAACCAGCTCCTGAGTCTGATCATCAACACGTTCTACTCGAACAAGGATATCTTCCTGCGTGAGCTCATCTCGAACGCCTCGGATGCGCTCGACAAGATCCGCTACTCGTCGCTCACGGACGCGTCGGTGCTCGACTCGGACAAGAACCTCGAGATCAAGATCATTGCCGACAAGGCCAATGGCACGCTGACGCTCCAGGACTCGGGTATCGGTATGACCAAGGCGGATCTTATCAACAACCTCGGTACGATCGCCAAGTCCGGCACGAAGGCCTTCATGGAAGCGCTTGCCGCCGGTGCCGACATTTCGATGATCGGTCAGTTCGGTGTGGGTTTCTACTCGGCCTACCTGGTCGCGGACAAGGTCGTGGTGCACTCGAAGCACAACGACGACGAGCAGTACGTGTGGGAGTCCGCCGCCGGCGGTTCGTTCACGGTCACTGCGGATACGTCGGAGCCGATTGCCCGCGGTACGCGCATTGTGCTCAAGCTCAAGGAAGACATGCTTGAGTACCTGGAAGAGCGCAAGATCAAAGACCTTGTGAAGAAGCACTCCGAGTTCATTGGTTTCCCAATCAAGCTCTATGTCGAGAAGACGGAGGAGAAGGAAGTGACTGACGACGAGGAGGACGAAGACGAGAAGGAAGGCGAGGACGACAAGCCAACCGTCGAGGAGGTCACTGAGGAAGAAGGCGACAAGAAGAAGAAGACCAAGAAGATCAAGGAGGTGACCCACGAGTGGGACCACTTGAACAGCCAGAAGCCGATCTGGATGCGCAAGCCAGAAGATGTGACCCACGAGGAGTACGCTTCGTTCTACAAGTCGCTGACCAACGACTGGGAGGAGCACAGCGCCGTGAAGCACTTCTCGGTGGAAGGCCAGCTCGAGTTCAAGGCGTGCCTGTTCACCCCAAAGCGTGCGCCATTCGACATGTTCGAGGGCGGTGCCAAGAAGAAGATCAACAACATCAAGCTGTACGTGCGTCGCGTGTTCATCATGGATAACTGCGAGGACCTGATGCCAGAGTACCTGTCGTTCGTGAAGGGTGTTGTCGACTCGGAGGACTTGCCATTGAACATTTCGCGTGAGACGCTTCAGCAGAACAAGATCCTGCGCGTGATCAAGAAGAACCTGATCAAGAAGTGCTTGGAGATGTTCGCGGAGCTGGCCGAGGACACTGAGAAGTACAAGACGTTCTACGAGGCGTTCAGCAAGAACTTGAAGCTCGGTATCCACGAGGACTCGACGAACCGCACCAAGATCGCCAAGCTGCTTCGCTACCACTCGACCAAGTCTGGCGAGGACTTGACGTCGCTCGACGACTACATCTCGCGCATGCCAGAGAGCCAGCCAGGCATCTACTACGTGACTGGCGAGAGCAAGAAGGCCGTTGAGAACTCCCCATTCATTGAGAAGTTGAAGAAGAAGGGCTACGAGGTGATCTTCATGGTGGAGGCGATCGACGAGTACGCTGTGCAGCAGCTGAAGGAGTACGAGGGCAAGAAGCTGATCAGCGCCACGAAGGAGGGTCTCAAGATGGAGGAGACTGAGGACGAGAAGAAGTTGTTCGAGGAGGCGAAGGCCGCCACCAGCGGCCTGTGCAAGCTGATCAAGGAAGTGCTTGACGACAAGGTCGAGAAGGTGGAGATCTCGAACCGTATCGTGGAGTCGCCTTGCGTGCTCGTGACGGGCGAGTACGGCTGGTCGGCGAACATGGAGCGCATCATGAAGGCCCAGGCTCTTCGTGACAGCAGCACCTCGTCGTACATGACCTCGAAGAAGACGATGGAGATCAACCCATTGCACCCGATCATCAAGTCGCTTCGTGAGAAGGCGGACGCCGACAAGAGCGACAAGACCGTGAAGGACCTGATCTGGTTGTTGTACGACACGTCGCTCCTGACCTCGGGCTTCAGCCTCGACGAGCCAACGACCTTCGCGAACCGCATCCACCGTCTCATCAAGCTCGGTCTGAGCATCGACGACGACGACGATGTTGTTGAGGACTCGATCGACGACTTGCCACCACTTGAGGGCGAGGACGAGGAGGAGAGCACCATGGAGGAAGTCGACTAAGTGCGCGTCGTCCTTCGTGCGAAGCAGCGAATGAACATCCGCAGGTAATTTGCTCATGCATATTGCACGTGTGTGTAGCCATTTCGAGCTTGAGATTCCAGTCGTTTTCGTTTGCAAGGTGTTTTCCTGAACTGTAGGGAAGATGCGTCTGTCGTTCGCAGTGGATCTCTTCGTGTGACTATTTTGAAGGTTTATATTTAATATACAGAGCAGTCACTGACCCTTCGAAGAAGAGCGCTTGTGCGATGTATTTATTTGTCTATCTATCTGTCATCCATGGTCTCTGAGCTCATTTCATTCCTTTTCATCCATTGTGGTGGCTTATTCTCGTTGACATCGTGGTGTCTGTAGCTCTAGCATCACTTAAAAAGCGCAAGTCGAAGACTCACGTGGTGAACATGGTTCACGTGAGGGTAGGATCTGACATCGAGCAGATAGATGTTGACTCTGGCGGAAGTGCGCTGGTTATCAATCACGACACCGGTCCCAGCGCAGCGTCACGTCAACTGAGAAACGCTGGAACGAGTGCAAAAGTGGCTGAGCTGCTTGCGAACTCCACGTCCATGCAAGTGAGACCGCACCCAGCCAACGCAAGAGGCGAAGTTTGACTCCACGTGCGAATGAACCCCACCACCACCACCTCACCTCATCTCCCTCATTCTCGCTCACATATTTCAAAAGCAACTCGTGCTTTGGTTTGTCTCTTTGAATGGGAGATGGCAACGACCAGCAAAAACAAAACGAAAAGGAGCGAGCGGTGTGCAGCAAAGGAACAGGGGACGACAAAGACTGTTGTGAGAAAAAAAATAGGTGGACGTCCCGAAATACAAAAGTACTCAGCTATGTTGCAATGCAAAGCTACGTTGAGCCCCGCTGCGAGTGAGGAGGTTTCAAGATATTTCCTGCGAGAGTCAGGCCTCGGCCATTGGGGTCCCTCTTCACCGGGGTGTAGTGCTTCCATATGTAATCGCACTCTTGGAGAAACGGTTCAGCTGCGATTTTCCAGACACGATCATAACATGATCCCGGTTTTCTAGAACCGCTACCTTGGAGTAGTTCGCAAAGCCTACTTTTGCATTAAAAAAATCAAGATCCAAAAGCACTTGAGAAACACTGAGCCGATACGCATGCGAGAGATGTGAAACAGCTCACCTGTTGCGACGATCTTCTCGTCGAACACTGCAAACTAATACAGAAACAAAGCACACGGAATCAGTTGGTGAAACCACTTGCTTCACAGATACAAAACCGTGTACTTTGTGGTGCGTCGTCTTGGCCTTCGAACGCACTTCAATGTTCTCGTCGAACAGCATTGAGATCGATCCGTTGGCGACAATCCAATCGTGGTCAGAGATAATTCGGATGGGCACCTTCTTGCCACGGTCAGAGACACGATCCTTCGCTCGGATGATCGCCATTGCAATCTGCAACACAACCCGTTCGCAACACATACTATATATGGCTAGTAAAAGCAAATAATACATTTGCAATACTGTTACATAATTAATAATAGCAACATACCTCCTCGCAGGTTATGATATACACAGATATTGATGCTTGTCTTCGCGCAATCAAAGTAGTCGATCAGTGTCAACAGGGACGAGCTCTCGTCGTGGATGAACTTGCAATATCTGGCCTTGCATCCTTTCTTTCCCCAATGGTGATCTTTGCGCAGCAGCGCAGGGTCAGGGAAGAAGAGCACGTGCTCGAGCGTCACGACACGGCTGCGCGGCAGCAATGCAGAGGGGTCGTGCTTGAAGGCGTCCTTGAACTGGGTAATCAGCTTCGAAATCGAGTCTCTGTTCAGGCACATCTTAATGGCCACATCCATGGCCGACTACTTCTTCACATAGTGGAGGAAGGCGGCGTGGCGATGCACAGCGAGATGCGGGATGTAGTCAGGCTTGTCAGGGTTCTCGTCTTGCTTCATCTTTGTCAGTTTAGACAATGTGTGTGCGAGGCAAGAGGTCTCATGAGAGCTTTTACAATGGTGAACTTGAAAGAGCACCGAGATAAATGTTGAATAATGGAAAGCTTAAATTAAGCTCTTTTTTAAATCAACATCTTTAATTGAGCACTTTTGTCCAAAATACTAAAAGTTGGTTGATCTAATAGTTGTCGATTTAGCTCGAATTCGAGGAACGACCAGCCATATCGGGTTTCCAAGATGGGGATACTAACCAGTATATATTTGTGTAGACAAGAACGTCTGACCAAAGAAGCACAGCGAATGAATGCAGCACGAACCGTGCACGACACATTGAATGATACTGTCATCCACGGAGATTGACATGTGCACTACGGTACTTCACAATATAATTATAGTGTCCGCTACTGACGTTATCAATTTGCGTCCCGAATCCAACATAATATATTATATTCGGGACAGCGGACATTTACATGCGATCTTTTCTAAAGGCCACGGATTTAACGATTTTGCGGATTTAATCGATAAATTGAGAATTTAAACGCTAACCAGATTTAAGACGTGCTAAAAAGGGACCGCCACGAGTTTTCTAATCTCACATTCAAATTTCTGCTTTGAAATCGAAGTGGGTGGCGGCATACTTCTGATTACATTTGGTATACGACTGCCACGGGATTCTAATTTAATGTTTGAAAATCGCTTTCCACGATTCAAATCCCGTTGTGGTCACCCGAGATAACGAGGGTTTTGCTGTGATAAACCCTAAAACCTCACTCGAGGTTATTTAATATGCAGAATAGAAAGGGCAATGTCCAAATAAGTGTATACTCCATCAGACAACTATCCGGAAAAAAACGGATGCAGCCTCTTGGCATGATTTGAATGTCCAAGGTTGAGTGGACGAGATTGGTCCGCTTTTTTACATGCCAGGCCAAATCGCAAAAGCGAAAAGCTCCGTTGTCGTCGTCGCCGCCGCCAGCGCGCCAGCAGTTCCGAGCTTTCCCTCTCGCATCGCACCGCTTCGCTTCGCTTCGGCCAGCAAAGCTCGAATCGCCGCCGCCGCCATGGACGCCGCGAGTCTCCACAACATCCTCCTGCACACGTTCAGCAACGACAACACCGCGCGCAAGGCCGCGGAGGACGCCGTCGCGAACCTGCACACCGTGCCCGGCGCGATCCTGCTGCTCATCCAGATCGCGGTCGAGCAGACTGTGGCGCGCGAGATCCGCCAAGCCGCTGCCGTGTCGCTCAAGAACCTCGTGCAGAAGTACTGGGAGGGCGACGAGAACGCGCAGGGCCAGTGGATCGACCTGATCCCAGCCGAAGAGAAGCTCGTGTCGCGCCAGAACGCGCTCGAGGCGCTGCTCGTGACCCAGGACAACTCGATCCGCGCGCTGCTCGCCGAGACCGTGTCGTACATTGCCCGCTTCGACTTCCCAGTACGTGTGACGTCGCTCAACAGACACGCCAATAGGATTGTGCAGGCTCACTGGGCATGGTTGACTCACATGATGAATTCGTTCTCGTTTTACTACAGGACAACTGGCCAACGCTGATCGATGAGATCTGCAAGAACATCCAGAGCGGCGACGCCAGCCGCATCATCAACGTAAGACTTGCACCTGGGTGTACACTGTCGATAGTGTGCTCGTGACAAAGCTCACACTATGCTTATCTTGTGTTATTCTCAATCCTCTAGGCTCTTCTTGCGCTGCGCCGCGTGGTGAAGAACTTCGAGTACCGCTCGGAGGAGCGTCTCCAGCCGCTCTTCAAGCTCGTGGAAGTGGTGTTCCCGATGCTGCTCAACATGCTCACCCAGCTGCAGAGCAACAACTCGCTGGAGGCCGCCAACATGATGCACTTGATCATGAAGACGTACTGGTCGTGCGTCAAGACCAACCTTCCTCCCCACATTGCGCAGACCGAGAACGTCGTCGCTTGGATGAACCTGTTCCGCATGATCATTGCGAAGCCACTGCCAGAGGCGAGTGAGGGCGTCGAGCCACTCGGCCAGCCGACCGACGAAGAAGAGCGCGGCAAGTGGCCATGGTGGAAGCTCAAGAAGTGGGCGTTGCAGATCCTGTGCCGCTTCTACACTCGCTACGGCAACCCGAAGAAGTCGGAAGACACGTACGTCGAGATGAGCACTGTGTACCGCAACCAGATCGCGCCAGAGCTGCTGCCGTGTGTGTTGGAGACGCTGTCGCTGCGCAAGAACGGCCGCTTCTGCCCAGACCGCGTGGTGCAGCTGTGCCTCGTGTTCCTCCAGGAGGCTGTCGACTCGTCTGTTGCGTACAAGCTGCTGAAGCCGCACCTTGGCTTCATCATCTTCGAAGTCATCCATCCAGTGCTCTGCCTGACGCCAAAGGACTTGGCGCTTTGGGCCGAGGACCCGCATGAGTTTGTGCGCAAGACGAACGACGTGTTCGAGGACTTCTTGGACCCAGTGTACGCTGCCGCGAACTTGCTCGCGGATTTGTGCACCAAGCGTGGCAAGGACTGCCTGACCAACGTGCTCACGTTCTACACCAACATCCTCAACACGTACCTGAGCAAGCCAGAGGCCGAGCGCGACTACATCCAGAAGGACGCTGCGCTGCACGCGCTCTTCTCGCTCGATGGCGTGCTGACCAAGTCGAAGGCGCACAAGGACCAGGTCGAGGCGATGATCATCAACCACATCCTGCCGGAATTCAAGAACCCGCATGGCTTCCTGCGTCTGCGCGCGTGCAAGGTCTTCTCGCGCAAGTACATCGAGGCAATCAAGTTCCAGAACGAACAGACGCTGGTGGACATTGTGAACGGTATGCTGGACGCCATGTTCGACCCGGAGCTGCCGGTGCGTATCGAGGCTGCCAAGACGATCCGCTTCGTTGTGATGTACCCACACTCGGACACTGTCGTGGACGTGCTTCGCCCTCGCTTGCCGCAGATCCTGGAGCAGTTTTTCAGCTTGATGGACCAGATCGGCAACGACGAGGTCGTGGTCGCGCTTGAGCACATCATTGACCGATTCTCGGATGAAATTGGTCCATTCTCGGTGCAGCTGGTGGCCAAGTTCGTCGAGTTCTTCCAGCAGTTCACTGCGGCGGCAGAAGAAGACGAGGACGCGTCGTTGGCCGCGGTGTCGTGCCTCGACGCGATCAACACAATCCTGATGAGCATCCACAGCCACCCGGAGTTGTACAACCTCATGGTGCCGTCTCTCGGCCCTGTGGTGCAGAAGGTGCTGACGGACTTTGACTTTGTCGAGTACATGGAGTCGGGCATCGACATCTTGGGTTCGCTCGCGTTCTACTCGCAGAAGATCACGCCGCAGCTCTGGTCGCTCTTCCCGCTCATCTTTGCGAGCTACAACGACTGGGCGGCGGACTACCTCACGAACTTCATGCCGGTGATCGACAACTTTGTGGGCCGCGATATCGACGGCTTCCTCTCGGGCTTCGCGACCGACCCAGCGGGCAACCAGGTGCGCTACTTAGAGCTCGTGTTCAACATGGCCAAGGGCGTGTTCGACAACGACAAGGTGCAGGAGATCGACCTGTGCGCGGCGTGCCGTCTGCTCTACTCGCTGCTGCACAACCTCTTTGGCAAGATCGACGAGTGCATCCCGGCGATCGTGCACATGACGTGCAAGCGCCTATCGGAGCCGCTTGTGGACTCTACGGCGCGCAACCTCTTTGGCGTGCTCGGCAGTCTGTTCCACTACAACCCGATCATCACGCTCTCGACCATGGAGAGCCTGGGTGCCACGGCGGGCGTGTTCAAGATCTGGCTGGGCGACCTCACGCGCTACGACAACTACCTGGACCGCAAGCTGTTTGTGCTCGGCGTCATGTCGATCCTCAAGGTGCCAGTGGACCAGATCCCGGCGGCGCTGCACCCTCACATGAAGCAGCTGGTGTTGGCGTCTATGACGGTGCTGAAGGAGTCGATCCAGAACCCGCAGCCAGGCGTGTACGTGGAGGGCGGTGACGAGTCCGACGAGGAAGGCCAGGAACAGCTCGAGGAGCTGCTGGAGAACGGCGGCTACGACTCGAACGAGGATGCCGAGGACGTCGTGGACGACCAGTACTACGCGATCCTGAAGCAGCTCCGCGAGGAGGCCGAGGGCACGTACGGCTACGACGACGAAGACGACGAGGACTACATGAGTCTGTTGAACGAGGTGGACGAGGTCGAGTTCTTCCTGGGCACGCTCCAGGGCTTCTCGCAGACGTACACGGCCGAGTACCAGTCGTTCGGACTGGAGGCGGACCAGGAGGCCCAGCAGCTGCTAGCGTTCTTCGCCGAAGAGCACTCGAAGCGCCTGGAGCGTAAGGCAAACGGCAGCGACAGCGAGGACGAGTAAACAAGTTACTCCACGTCGTCTCATTGCTTCTCTTGTTCGTGACTTATTGACAAACTATGTACAGCTCGCAGCTAGCTCACCAGCTTGCGTGTTGCATGTGCTTCCCCCATCACTTTATCCACATCTTCGAAATAGATTTGTTTTTTGGCTAGCAACGTTTTAGTATGTGGTCGGGCTTTCCATTGTACCTGCTCGTCGTATCTCTCTGCTTTGCATTCGCTCTTTCGGACTGGCAAAATTACTCGCCCAAGGTGTTCGATTGAGCTGCGTTGTGGTCGTCTGGGAGACGAGGAGACGCTCTTCTTCCCAGCAACAAATTCTTCAGCACTACACACATGTGAAGATGTTATTCAACAGCAAAGTATACACTTGCGAAACTGCGGGTGAAGTTCGTTCAAGCTGGACTGTGCTGTTCTTTCAGCTCTTGGATACGTGCGACGAGAGGACTTTCGATGGGAGCGCGAGCACGATCTGCATCACGTTCGGGCGCTTCGCGGGTCCTCTGCGACGCAGGAAGTCGCCAGGTGCTCAAGTGCCACGGGGATATCGCCTCGGAACTTGGGCTTGATACGTCCTTTCACGACCAAGTTGATCAGCTGCATGCTCGTGAACTGCTGCTTGCTCACCTCGTCGTTCAGCGCGTACGGTGGCAGACACGTGTCGAGCTCCGAGAGCACAATGCCATAAGAAAAGATATCCGCCTTTTCCGTGTGCGCCTCGCCGCGGAGGATCTCCGGCGTGGTCCAGAGCACGCCGACGTCGCACATCATCATCTCCTCGAACGAGCGCGTGCAGCTGAGCCCAAAGTCGTTCAGCTTCATCTCCAGGTTGTCGTTCAGCAGCACGTTGAGCGATTTCAGGTCGCGGTGGATGATCAAAGGGTCAAGCGAGGGCAGGTACGCGAGCGTGTTCGCGATGTCGATCGCGATCGAGAGCTTCTCCTGGTTCCACGTCATCCTACCGCTGAGCGTCGAGTTGATCAGATCCGAGAGATCGCCTTTGCCCATAAACTCCAACATTGTGCACATGTCCGAGAGCCGTTTCCAGGAAAAGCCGCCAAACTTGACAATGTTCGGGTGCTCCAAGCTCGATGCCAGACGGATCTCCTTGGCGAACTGCTCGATCGCGCTCTTGTCGTGCCGTTTCTCCTACAAAAGCTGCTTGATCGCGACCACCTGGCCGGCAAACTCGCCTTTCCACACCTCGCCGTTCGCCCTACGCGCGAGCATCTTCTCGAACATGATCTCCGCGTACTGAATGCGCTTGCCCATAAGCACGCAGCCGGCGCAGAAGGTCGACATCTCGATCGAGCAGCGGCAGATCGACTCGTTCAGTGCCGTAATGTCGCTGCCCTGAAGGACGCTGCTGTGGGTACTGTTTCCCAGCGTGCTGCTGCTGCTGTTGTTGTTGGTCGTCAGCATCATCATCATCACAGCTTCGTCCCTCATCGTATTCGCAAACAGCTGCGCCGGGTTGCTGAGCAGCGCGGGGATCGACTGGTGGTACTCGGCACCAGATAACGTCGCGATCTCGTCAGGGGATTCGTGCTCGCTGCCTGACACTCGCATGGTCGTCATTGTCAGTCCTTTGCCTCACTGCAACTGCTGCTGCGTTTTCCTGTACAGGCGAGAAGCGCCAAAACCTGTCAGCGCTCCCATTACGAGAGCTGATAGCACGATCAACACGACGCTGGCAGTCGACATCCCGGCTGACGACGACGATGATGAGTTTGCTGTTGTTGAGCCGCCTGTTGTAGAAGCATTGATCTGCGCGTCGAGCCAGAAATCCGAGTACCCGCCGCGCGCTAGTGCACACCACTCGTCTCGGTTTGCAGCCACGCGCTGGATGCGCGGCGCGATGAAAGATGACTCGCCAATAGAACACCTGCCGCCGCCAGGTTCTGCTGTTTGCTGCTGCTGCTGGTTGATCGTGAACAGGATCGGCGTCAACTCGTTCTTCACTGACACTGAAATTGTACCACCCCCACTGCTGCTGCTGCTGTTACTAGTCGAGTTGGAGATCGCGATGTTGCTCGTCGCTGCCCACACCTGGTACCTGTACACGTGGATATCCGGCACGCTCTCGATATCGCCGTCTTCCGATCAGAGCGAGCTGTTTGATGACGCTGCTGCGGCGGCTCCGGCTTCGTCGTCCTCTTCGATCGCACACTGGGCGATGCGCTGTACCGCCGTGACCGAGCAGTTGGCGCTCGCAAAGCGCACGTTCGGGTGGGCTGCACAGCTCTCAACCGCACACCCTTTTTTCTTCTGCGACGATGACGACTCGAACGCCTCTTTCGGTAGGAAGATCTGGCTTGTGGTCTTCCCACAGGGCACAAACACCTGCACGAGCCGCCCTTCCGACGTGAGCACGACACCCGTGTCTCAGAGTAGCGCGCGCTGCTAGAGAGGCAAGAGGTCCTGCTAGCGCAGCTGCTTCTCCGATAGTCGCGTTGAGAGTGCGCCTGGGACGTTCTGCAGCACGATCTTCTCGCCTGCTGATGTACTTGCTGCTGCTGATGCTTGGTGTTGTTGTTGGAGGTGGTGCAGCTGCGCGATGACGTCGACCACCGCGTGCACGACAAGGGGGAGCTGGGCGAGCCAGCAGCAGCAGCAGCAGCAGCAGCAGCAGCAGTAGCAGTAGCAGCAGCGCCACCAGAGCGTCGCCCGTGCCATAGCAGTACTCCCTCTGCGCTTGTACGACATCTTGTAGTCAAGCTGTCGAGCTGCTGGTGGTGTCGTGTGGGAGTGAGTGAGTACGCGTTGGTTCTACGTCGAAGAAATCGAGAGTGAGCGTAACGCTATTGCTTGCGCTCTGTGTGTCTCTATGAATCAGAGCAGCACCCGTCGACTTTCGGTTTCTCTGCAGGGCTTCTTCTTCTTTTTCTCCATCGAGCGCTCTAAAATATTGCAGGAGCTTTGCTCAATACGCACGCGTGCCAGACAGCATTAGACGGCTGTCTGTCGAGACGTTCAGAGCAGAGTTATGAAGACAAGGGGCCGAAAAAGAACGCACGAGTTTCTTCCCATAAACCACAAGAGAGACCGGACGTACGTCAGCTCGTTGCCGATGTACACTGCGGGCTCAGTGTTGATACTGGACTCGGTGAGCGCGCTGTTGATGAGCTTGGAGGGCGACCACGAGAAGCTCGAGGCTGGTGAGGTCATTGTTGCTGTAGTGGAGGTGGAAGCGTGTTCTTTGAACCAGGTTTCGAGGAGCGGATGAATCTGAGGACGGCACCGTTGCTGCTGCTGCTGCTGCGGATGTTGTTCGCTGTTGCCTATTGCAGATTCAGCAAGTGGAAGACAGGGAATGATCAGGGATTGTGGACATCGGGTATCTGAGCTTGAACTGGTCGAGCCGTGTGCAGTGTGAATCGAATACAGAGTTCCTGGTGAGTTGTCCCCATCTTCAGCGTTGTTATCCCGACTCTGCTTGATGATCATGAAGCTTGGGGCTCTCACTTCCAAGTCTGTTGAGCTCTCGTGCGACCAAATCGGCGTTGTATTCGAGCGGGCGGGGATATCTGTTCGTGCTGCTTCCGAAATGGTGCATTTCATCAGCGGCTCGATCGCTTTCAGGTCGCATTGGGAAATGAATGGCACCTCGGGTGAGTCACCTCTTCCTGCTGGCGAACAGCTCTCGATTGTGCATGAAGGAGGCATTGACGTCTGGGCAAACTCCTGCGGGTGGATCGAAATGTCTGCCATGGAGGAATCGCAGCGCGTCCAGATTTGCCCGAGCTGCGAGTCGTCGTTGTTGGTACCCCCACCTGAGAAGACGAGTCCCGCGTCCCAGAGCAGAGCGCGCTGCAGCAGTCCAGGAAGAGTCTCGAACTGGAGTTGATGTTGAAGCTTGAGCCTCTCACTGATTGCTTGGCGGAGTAGTAGAGAACTGGAGGACACACTCAGCTATGGAGCCACGACGCCATCGCTGAACTGGCGGTAGAAGAGCACCACAAAGTCCGACATGGCGGTAGACGCCATCAAAGTCCAAGCTATGAGTACTGCTTGAAGCAGCAGGCGGGCATGCGCACACGCAATAGCACAACGCGCAGTTGGTTGATTACTGAGCGCTGGGCAAGTGGTAGGTGGAGACTGAGCGAGCAATGCTGACAACGTGACAAATAGAATATCCATAAATGGAATTGAGTGGTTCGTGTGTTACCACCACCACCACGATGCCTGTATTTAAAGCTCGTAGGTCTGGTAATGGAGTCTCAAGGTGAATATGCAGAGCTGCAGTTGCACTAGTGTGGCCGGAGTGAGGTGGAGTGAGTGGAGTGAGGTGGAGTGAGGCTTGAGTTGGGCTTGCAGGGGAAGCTGGTCGACCGAGTCATCTTTTGAGTTGACACGCATGGACTTCATCACACGTCACAGAAATTGGCGTTTTTATTTTTCACACGTCACAGATTTTGGTGAGGTCAGGCTTCAAACTGCCCACCAAAATTCCAAAGCAAGGTGGCATTAGTACAATGTGTGATGGATTTTACTAGCTGAGACTTACTCCATTCACCTTGGTTCGACCTACTTGTTTCATTACCTACCTTATTCTGATATCATGTATGTGTTTATTTAGGTATATATTACAATATACCTCACTTGTATCAGTTCTTTCCTGGCTTTGAACCGTTGTTCATGCTGCCCATCATCGCTCAATGCACTGATTTTACCAAATTGATGTTTCGTTGAGATGGG
>JAADVN010000330.1:0-21686 GCA_023335535.1 Globisporangium spinosum | reverse complement strand
TTAAAAGGTGTGAATCGTGGGTTTAGGATAGTCTATAAGGGGAATAGCCTAATCGAGGCATGAGTTTAGTTTGCTCAGGTAATGCATCAGGCTTCTGCGAAGAATGAGATTACTTTTTCGAGATTTGCAAAAATATGGTCAGAAATCGAATTTTTGAAAGAATGGACACAAAAGACGTAATTTTGGAACAGCACCTCAAAAGAAAAACAAAGCGGCACAGCAAAGGCAGGCAGGAAGAAAGGAAGGAACGAACGGAGACATGGCGAGCGCGGACGTGATGCTGGACGAGCTCCAAACGCGACTGCAGACGTTCACGCAGCAGCTGGAGAGCATCCACGAGCTGCTGGAGAGCGACCCGCAGAACGCGGAGTTCCTGGGCATCGCGCGCGACCTCGTCGAAGTGATCCGCCTCACGAAGGAAATGGTAAGCAATGACCACGCCCACTTTGCATCTCTTCTCTTCTTCTTCTTCTCCGAGGACGACGCACTGTACAATAAGTTACTGACGCTGTGTGTATATCGCGCTTTGCTCTGTAGATTGATCTGAAGCTCAATGGCAGTGACGAGCAGCCTCCACAAGCAGTAGCAGCAGCAGCAGCACATCACAAGGGGCAGAGCAACGTTGACCCAGAGCTTGGTGCGTATCCACTTGCAATTCGAAATCATGCACCAGCGTACGCTAACGCCATTGTGTTCATCTATGTATAGAGCTGCGCTTCTCGCCGGGCACAATCGTCGAGGCACAGTCCAAGGGCGTGTGGTACCCGGCGTACATCGAGTCGGTCACGTCGAACAACACTTTCAACGTGCACTACCTGGGCTTTGGCAACAAGGACGAGCTCTCGGAGGACTCTCTGCGCGTGGTGCCCGCAGTGCCGCAGATTCCGCTGGCAGGCGCACTGCCCCCAAAGCACACGATCGGCGTGGGCTTCCAGTGCGAAGCCAAGTACTACGTCGACAGCCAGTTTTACACTTGCGCGGTGACGCAAGTCACAGATTTCGGCTTCCAGGTGCTCTTTGACGGGTACGGCAACTCGGAAGAAGTGCCCTACGAGTACATGCGCGCGCTGGCTCCCATTACTGGCGCTGTTGGGGCTACGACAGGCACCGCTGCAACGACAGCAACAGCAAAGGCCAGCTCCGCTGCTACTAGCAAAGCCCCGTCCAAGCCCTTCGTTGCCGTGATTGAGAAGCCGATCAAAGTGCCGGAGAACCTGCAGATCCTGCCCACCGACTCGGAGGCCGAGAAGGAGCGCAAGCGTAAGCGACTGCGCGCGATCAAGTCGCTGAACCGCCACAAGACGATCGACAACGAGCGCAACCTCAAGCAAAACGACTGGAAGTCGTTCCAGCACAAGGCACAGAAGAAGAAGGTGAAAGGTGCGAGCGGCGTGCTCTCGAAGCGCGGCACAAGCATCTTTGCGTCCCCCGAGACTGTCGGTGGTCGTGTAGGCGTCGTGGGCTCGGGCCAGGGCATGACCACGTTCCAGGACGTGCGCAAGAAACCCAAGACAGCGGCGAATAGCATGCCAGGGCCATGAGACCTGCCATAGAGAAAGAAGAAGAAATAGACAAAGCCAAGCAAAGATGAAGCGCTCCAGAAAGAGATCAAACGTAAAGCCACCCACGTGCCGCCTGTTTGCATCGTCAGGTGAGTTTACTACCTATTCACTCGAGTTTGGTTTGGTTCATGGATCGTCCAAAATTTTATTAGTCTGACTTTGTTTTGAGTTTTGGTGTAAATCAAGCCAAGCGTGGTTCAAAAGAAAAGAGAAACTGGTTGGGAGACGTCAAATGACTCGAGGTTGACCAACTCATCTATACACGCGCTCCTGTGGGTGGGCAAGTAAGTGGGAGTGGGATCCTTCTGGTACGTTGAAGTTGACTGGCGACTCACCCACCTCACGTGTCTTCACATCCAAGCACTGCTTCATTTCTAGATTGCCATAGCGACACTATTCACCCACGCGCTCAGCCATCCACTTGTTACCCACGCCACTTCTACTCGACTCGATCACTCCAAAAGGTGATGCACCCATGCGCCTGTATTTGTTGGCCTGTGTCGCCAGCATGTATGTTGCTGGCAGGTCTCCGCAGTGCAGGCTCACCGATTAGCTTATCCTCGCCTATCGTAGCAAGCGACTGACGTTCTTCATGAAGATGTTCTTACTGGCGTTGATGTCTCGGTCCTGAGTGAGGTGACACGAATGATATTCGTAGATGGCTCTCACGGTCTTACATTTACATGTATGTTTGTTGTGCCAACTACCTTGCTCTGCAAGGGTTCAAAGGGCTTGGATCAACGGATCCTCTCGAGTATACGCTCTCTCGCGCACGCACTCAGCCCAAGTACTCGGTCGTGCGCGTGCTGCCGGTGCTGAAAAGTCTCGACAGCCGACTGCTGTTGGCGCGACCCGGTCGGGAACTCACGGCACTTGCGATCGAGTTCTGGTTGCTGCTGCTCGCATTGCTGACGCTGAGGTCGTGGTGGAGGTGCTGCTGCTGGTACAGAAGCGCTTCGGCGTCGCCATTGTTGTCTGCTCCATTCACTCTTGGGGACGCGGTCGTAGGGGAGACGCTCCATCCGTGGCCACTCGTCCCCGTTCCTGGTGGTGGCTGGCGGCGCTGCGAGGAAGCGCTGATCGAGATCGTCGGCAAGAGCTCTCCGTCGTGCGGCGGCGAACCTGATGGCAGGAGATACGCATTGGACGACCTCGATGACGACGTTGGCGAGTAGAAACCGTCGCTGCTGCCACTGCCGCCTCCATCCTCTCCATTCGCCCGTGCTGCAGCTCGAAGTGCGCGGCGGTTGCGACGCTGCTGACGCTCCGAGCCCTGCGCCTGTGCGCGCAAGTACGTGATGAGCGTCTCGGCGCTCTGCTCAAAGCCGATCGACGTGTTGAAGTGGTGGATGATGCTGCGCGAGAACGTGTACCGCTTGGCGAGATCCACCGTGTGCAACGACAGCAGCACGGGGATGATGAGCTTCCCGCGGTCCTCTGCGAACGCCAACTGGTCGGCGAGCACGTCGCACTTCGCAGACAAGGGCGAGATCACGATCAGCACCGCCGAGCAGCCCAGGATCGCGTCCTTTGCGGCCATTTGACGCGCTTGCACCGACATACTCGCGGCGTCATCATCATGTTGCGAGCTGCGAGAACCTCGACTCGCTCGATCACCGTCAGCTCTTTCGGCACGACCATTCGATGCCGCGTTGTTCTTGGCCGACCGGTACGAGTACTGGACCGCGGGCACTGCCTGGTCCACCACAGCGCGCACGCCCTGCTTGGCGAGCGTGGTCTTGAGCCGCTGGCAGAACGACCGGTGGTAGTCGCCATTCGCGATAAACACGTACGAAGATGACGACGATGATGATAAAGCCGATGTCCCCGCCAGGTCCAGCGCACTGCCGCCAGCTGCAAAGTCCGCCTCAATAGCTCCGCTGAGCTTGGATCCGCCATCACCTGCCTCGAAACCGCCACGACGCTCGATCAGCGGCCGCTGCTGTGTCAGCTCGTCCTCGGACGACTCGTCGCCATCGTCATGCGAGTCGCCGTGCTCGTTCACGATCGCTTTGCTGCGCTTGAGCATCTTGTGGTGCGCCTGGCGCTGCTCCACGCGCAGCCGGTGCTCCTCGATCTGGTCCTGGATGCCATCGAGCAGCAGCCGCATGCAGTTGCGGAACTTGTCTTCATCGTATTCGTGCGCAAACTTACCGCTGAGGTTGGTTTCAGGCTGCGGCTCGCTCTCGACGAGCGCGCTGTCCCCCTCTGCGAGCAGGTACTCTTCATTGTCGCCGCCAGCGTGGCTGCCGCGTTTGGCCGTTGAAGGCGAGTGCGCATGCCCACTGTTGTTGTGCTCAATGTGCTTGACTGCCGGTCGGAAATCCACAATCTGGCGCGTCCACAGGTACACTTGAAGCTCTTCGGTGATCTCCATGTCTTCGCACTGGATCGCCACAACCGGTACATTCTGCATCTTGGCGAACGCGAGCTCTTTCATGCACCACTGGGATGCAGGGTAGTCCTCCGTGAGCATTGCGAGCACGAGCGCACTCGACTGGATGCCGTGCGCGATCTCCTGGCGCCAGATCGAGCCGCCTGTGATCCCGCTTGGGTCCATCGAGTCGATCCACGTCGTCACGTGAGCCTTCTCGAGCGCATCTCTCAGTTTCCGAGCCAGCAGCGCGTGGGAGTGGCAGTAGCTGATCATCACATCGCGGTGCCCGGCTTCTTTCTTGATCGCGTATCGTAGCGAGCTCGACGTCACGCAGTCCATGGCACGCTGCCCCATGTAGTTGACCGCTGTCAAGCTGATGCCGGCGCGCACAAACATGATCGCCGCGCTCTCGTTGTTCTTGCGAAGTGCGACGTGGAGCGCGCTGTCGCCATTGCACTGCCGCGTCGCGTGGATGTCGACACCGTAGGTCTTGAGCGCCTGGAAGATCTGCGGGTCCATGGATCTCGCGAGCGATGAGTGTTGGAGATAGTCGTGGTCGTCGTTGCGCTCGCGGTCTCCTCCACCGCCGCCGTCGCCATTGCGATCGTTGTTCTCGTTGCGCTTGCTCATACTGCCGACGCCACCAGCGGCCCCACCAGGACCACCCGTGCCGCCCATGGTCGTCGACATGGTCGTACACGCCCCTGCCGCACAGATGCACAGGATCGGGTCGCCCTGCACGTCCCGGATGTTTACATTCGCGCCGTTGAGCAGCAGCAGCTCCACGGCCTTCACGCGGTTGAGCACGCACGCCCAGATCAGCGGCGTCCGGCCAAAGACGTCCTTCGCGTCCACTTCTGCACCATATCGCAGCAGTACCTTCATCACGCCCGTCTCGCCACGCATTGCTGCCCAATGGAGCGGGGTACGCCGGAAGTAACCGGTTACTTTCTCGCCCAAGCAGTTCGGGTCCGCACCATGCTCGAGATAGAAGCGCACTTCGTCCTTGAAGCCTTTCGAGGCCGCGTCGTGCAGCGGCGTGAGCGCCATGTCGCCGCCGTACTTCTCCATTTGCCGCGCCACTGCGACGTTTCCCGTGAGCCGTGCGACCTCGAACGGCGTCAGATAGATTCCCTTCCCTGGTACATACAGCGGGTTTGCATCAGCATCGAGCAGCAAGCGGGTACATTCCTTGTTCACGACCCAGAACAGCGCCGGTGTCGCGTACTTGCGATGACTCGAGAGCGCCGGCAGATTCGGGTCCGCGCCGTAGCGCAGCAGCATGAGTACTATGTCTGTGTTGCCCATGGACACGGCCACGTGCAGCGGCGTGAGCAGCGTCGACTTGAAGAGTCCCACAGGTCCAAACACACGCCGGGTCTTGTCGACTGCGAAGTGCGATCTTTTCAGGAACGACACAATCTCAAAGAGGAAGCGGTACACCCACGAGATGTTGATCTTGAGCAGCTCCATTTTCTCCCAGTGGTGCACGTCAAAGTGGCCGTTTGAGAGGAGCTCTTCGACGACCTCGGCCTGGTCAAACACCACCGCGACATGGAGCGGGTTGCGATGGCACTTTGCGAACAGCAGTGATTGGCCCATCTGCCAGCCATGACCGCCGTACCATTTCGTGGAGAACTCGGGGCCGTCGATCTCGATCGCTTCTTCCACCAGCTCGCACACTTTCTCCAGGTCGCCGTACTTTGCGGCCTTGTAGAGCTCTTTCTGGATCACGTGGCGGCGTTTCCGCTCTTTCGAGGCAAACAGCGACACTCGAAACGAGCTTTCGACGTAGTCGAACCGCGCTCTGCCCGGTAAACACCCGCGCTGGTACAGGAAATGCTCGTGCAGCTTGTGGAAGATGATGATCTGGTTCCACCGCAGCGAGTATGCCAGCAAGCCAATGATCTGCGCAATGACGAACGCGATGAAGTACCCTGGCGTCAGGTCTTCGTAGCAGTGCGCCGTCAAGCTGATGAGCCCTTCGTTATTGGGGAACACAAGCATCACGAACGTCACGATCAGGTACGGAATCTCAAAGATCACGATCATCTCGAGCACGGTGAACAGGTACGTCTTCTCGAACTGCGGCTCGTCGTCGTCAACAGCGATCCCCGAGGCTGCCGCAGCGCCGTTAGTGGTTGACGCCAGTGAGAGCACTTTGGCCCGCGCCGATTTCTTCTTCTTCTTCTTGAAGAGCTTGCATATCGACAGGTTGAACGCCGGCAGACAGAGCATCACGTTGCCGATGAGCGAGTACGAGAAGAGCTCAAGAAACTCCTGCGAAAACTCGTGGCAGCGCGTGGTTCGCCTCACGCCGTTCACTGTTGTGGATGTATCATCCCCTTCAGCCACGATAAACAGTGAGAGCACGAACCGGTTGATCAGCAGTCGGATAAAGAAGATCGTCACGATCAGCGTCGAGTTCGAGATCATCGCCGAGCACAGAAACGTATTGCTGTCGTCGTGCTTAAACCACGGCAGCAGCACCCAGAGCAGCCGCCGCACGCGCGTATACCACCACCACATGCGGCGCACGCGCAGGCGTCCGTGCGAGTCGATATAGTAGTGCGATGACGGCAGCGCGCCTCCGCGGGGGCGGCCGCGTACCTGGCAGGGCGTGTTCGGGTCGCAGTCGTGGGTCGAGTCGCAGCAGTGGTCACTCCGCGTGGAGTGCCGCGAGCCGTGGGTCTCGCCGCCGTCGCTCACGTCGCGGTGGCTGTGGCTCGAGAACGACGACTCGGACGGGATCCAGAACTTGTTGTTGGCGGACGGGGAGACGGTCGTCGTTGGGCAGTAGCTCGCGCCGACACCGGCGCCATTGTTACCGCGTGCGGCTGTCGGCGTCAGCACCTGGTAGTACTCGAACGCGTCGGGCTTGGCGACGTCGTGCGTGTCACCATCATTCGTCACGTCCAGTGCGAGCTCTTGGTCAAGCTCCACCTCGAGAACGGGGACATCATTTTGTTCGTCTGCTGCCGTTCTGCCGCCGCTGCTCTTGTTGTTGCTGTTGATGTGTCTGCGCGCCATCCTGCGGCATCAATAGATAGAGAGGAGGATAGTAATTAAATACGCCCGCCTTCAGATCACACCACACCACGTAGTGATCTTCGTGAATGGATATCCTCCTGTGTGCTTATTCGGCGCTAGTCGGAGCGAGGAAGATCCGATGGAGAACGAATATGGCAAGTGGCTCGCTTTTCGTCACGCGGGATTGAACAGATATGAATACGCGTGAACGATCGAACCGGAAGAGGGATGATGGAGGGGGCGGCGCGTGATGATGATGGAGATGGGACACCCACAGGCGCGTGTTCCGCGCGGCTTCTTGACAACGCTGATTTCTTTCCGTCCCCGCCGCCAATCGACACACACGACCTTCTTGGACTTGGTTGGTATTGCGGCGTCTTCCTGTTGTTGTTGTGTGGTGTTTACACGGCTCGCGCGCCAAGTGAGCGGGCTCCTCGCATAGCCAGAGAGCTCGTTGGCTGGTTTACTGTTTCGCGACTGGTCTGTCTGCTCAGTTGGGAAAAAATGGCACACAAGGCGAGTTGTCGAGTCGTCGTTACGTTGGCAGAAGATCCGCCCTTCTCTTTAAAACCCTTTCTAATACCATTTAGATGTGTAAATTCCAGTGATGGGTTTAGACATATTGCGAGACTTGTATACTAGAAAAGAATAAATATTCAATTTGACATTGTGCATGAAAATAACTAGATACTTATTACACAAGGGTATAGAAACTTGATGTGGTTTATGCTTTCGCCCATTATGAAAGTGTTTCTGTCGCTGAACCTCTTTTTCCAGCCAATCACAGACTGCAAAGATCTTCTTTTCGAGCCAATCAGAGACCTTGCTGTTGGGAAACGCTCGTCAGCTGCTCAATTTTTATGAGAGCGGATTCACTGCAAGCCCACATGTCTCGAATCATCACGTGATTCAGTACATTTTCCTAAAAACTCAATACTGTAATCATTTTCATCCATCCATGTACTGATATATTCTCAGCGAGTAGGGCTATTCGACTAATCCTCAAAATGTACCCATTTCCCGACTTGAATTGACGGATGGACGGGTGCAATTAGATATTGGACGAGTTGGTCGAGTCGACCGTCGTGTTTGGCTGATACGACGCTGATGCGGACGATCGCTCTTTAACACGCGGATTGATTGCAATCGCTTTCTCACTCGCCACGTTCCCCACTTTGTTTCACACTGGCCAGTCCATTTTGCATGCTGGTGCTACGCCGATGTGCATGCGCTCATCAACTTCTCTGCAAAGTGTCCCCCCTCCCTCCCAATCGGATACGCTTTGACCGTATGTTTGGATTCAGATGCTCGCAATACATACCTTGGGAGCATTTGCGTATTTGTGTGTGTGTGGGGAAATCGGCTCGATGAGTCAGGAAGCCACTTTCCAAAGGCAACTTGGCCCTCCACAACCACATGGGCACTTCCGGTTCGATGGTCGTAATTACTAGTGCATATAGCCACAGCTCACAGCTTTTCTTTCGTACCTTGGCTGAGTGTAATGCTACTGTTGAGCTTCGAAACGGTAGAGACGAAGAGGCCCGCCGTTCACATTCGTTTTGCTTCATGAAACAGCTTCATGCTCTCATGCCATTGCAAATTTGCTCAATCTCTTCACACTGTTATGACTATATTACTAACTGTAAATACTAAACTAAACTAAATCCTCTCCATCTCTTCTCAATTACTCTACGTCCACCGTTTACTTTACTGCCTCTCTCCCTTCCTAACTACTGCCACTCTCTAGCTCGCGATCTCATGCAGCTGGCAGAGCAGACCGCGTCGCACCGCGCGCGAGCAGCCCGGGTGCTCGCAGCGCTTGCCACCGCCATGCGAGATGCAGAAGCCGTTGCCGCGGTCTTTCTTCTCGCAGTCGCCCATCTGGCACTTGCGGATGCCGCCGTGCACGTAGCAGCGGCCCTTGCGCTGCTGGCCGCGCAGGCAGCCCGGATACTCGCAGCGCTTGCCGCCGCCGTGCGCGCGACAGAAGCCTCCGCCTTGCGAGCTTCGAACGCAGCCGCCTGGTCCCGTGTACTGGCAGCGAGCGCCGCCACCATGGGCCTTGCAGCGACTGTTCGACTGCGCTCGCCGCACGCAGCCCGGCTCGACACACTTCTTGCCCTTGGCGTTCTTGTCGCCGCTCTCTGGGGTCGACATGGTGTCCGTGTCGCTGTGGACACTGCTCGCCGATGGGGAGCTCATACCGCTGCGGCGAGCGCTACTGTCATCATCATGTGCGCCATTGGCAGTGCTGGTAATGCCAGCGAGCGAGAGCACGAGTGCGGACGCGACCGCGGATCTTCGACCACCAGACGCTTTCGCTGGTCGACGCCCCTTGGACTTCTTGTTCGAGATCTTCCGACCCAGCTCCGGTGCTGGCAATTGCGAAGTCGGCGTCGAGAGCATCGACGCAGAGATCCAGATCGGATTGTTGGAGCTCTCCAACAGGTTCATGTTCATGTTTACTGGCGGGTTGGTCGACAGCAGCAGCTGGCGCATGCTGTTGGATTGCTGCTGGTAGCCGCTCATGCTGTTGTTGTTGCTGTTGTTGGAAGTAGAAGTGGTGTCGTTCATGTTGCTGTTGTTACTGGCCCACGACGAGGTCTGGAAGCCGAGGATCGCGTTCAAGAGGCTCGAGTTGCTCGATGTGCTGCTGATGTTGTTGTTGCTGCTGCTCGAGTTGTACTCTTGGTGCTGCTGCTGGTCGTATTGACCGCGGAAGGAGTCGTAGAGCCCACTGTTGTTGTTGCTTCTTGAACCGCCGCCTGAGCTGCTTGGCCCTCGCAAGTATGACAACGACGACGCTTGCATCTTCTCCAGCGGGGACATCGCCGCTTCCGGAGTGAAGTTGAGGAATGCGTCCTTGAGCGTCTGCTCGAGCGAGAAGCTGCCGGTGCTGGTGTTGCTCTTGGGCATGTCGAGCGGCTCAAAGAGCAGCGAGTTGGTGCTGCTCGGTGGCATCTCAATCACTGGCTCTTCTTCCTCCTCGTCATCCGCTCCGTACGCTTCTTGCTTGAGGTGGTCGTGTGCGTTCATACTGCTTGATGAGTTGTTGCCGCTCAGTCGCATGTGCAGCGCCGCGAGGCTCTCCTCGGGCTCCGGTTCGTACCAGAGCTGGCGGAACACTTCGTCGTCCTCCGGCGCACTGCCATTGAAGCGCGCATGCATCTGCGACTGGTACATCGCATGCTGCTGCTGCTGTGGCTGCTGGTACTGGTACTGGTGCTGCTGATACTGGAACGCTGCTGATGCCGTAGCGCCTTGCATACTTGCCGCATGGTGGTGGCCATGGAGGTGGCCATGCATTGGCTGCGGTGGGACGACGACACCGAGAGACGAGCGGAACATCGTGGTGACTTGGGAGGCGGAGTTGCCGGCGAGGAGGTTGATGTTCTCTGCCGCGAGCGCAAACGAAAATGGCTCCTTCCGCCACGCTCTCCCGCCGGCGGCACCAGCGCAGCACGTCGACAAGCAAGAGGGGAAGGCGGACGGAGGCAATGCTGCAAGGGCGCTGGTGCTGCGGATGCGCATCTCGGGCGCCAAGAGCGAATCCACAAACTCCTCCATTTTCTCTTGGCTTCTCTATGGGGAAGGAAGGAAGGAAGGTCAAACAAATCAGCGACACGGCAAGGCAACTGCAACAGCTGCGAAGATGATCCGAAAAAAGTTGTTCATGCCATTTTCCAAAATCCACACACACACACACACACAAACAAGACACAAACAAGACACACATAAAGTTAGCCACTCATTTGTGTGAGGATGGACACACACAAGAGAATGCCGTTTCACAACAACAAAAAGAAAACCGTTTTGCAGAAAGGCCAGCACCGCCAAGATACATACACTTTTCTTCTTTCTGGACGTGCAGATACAAACATCCATACAAGAATCGAATATGAAGGCGTACCGTGGCTGCGGATCCTGGTGTGGTGGCTTGAAGCGTTCTCTCTTGCTTTTCCGCCCCCTTTCTCTTCGCCGCGCTTACAAACTTGTTTGTTTCCGTTGCTGCTTGTTGTTGCTGCGGCCCTTGCTCAGTTGCTAGTTGCTGCTGCTGGATTCCCTCGACACAACCTTGTTCACTTGTCCACTTGCTTTTTGTATGCCGCTTGCACTTTGCTTCTTTCTTTCTCGCTGCTAGAGAAAGAACGGGAAGATCGATGGGTTCCCTTTCTCTCGTTGAGCCCCGTCCAGTCGCTCAATTCGCCCTTCAAAATTTCGTTCTATTTTTCCGAATCGGAACAGCAACAGGCGAAGTAAGATCTTCCGACCCTCGGACGGCCGCGCAAATCGCAATGGCGGCGCTGGACGCACGCAAAAACTCGCTTGGTTGGCCGAGTGACTTATTTGCTCTTGCTTGCTGCGACTCCAGTCGGCTGTGTGCTTGTTGATCTGGTCGCTGGCTTTCTCCCTCGTGTATCAGCGGCGGCGGCGTGTTCTCGCGAATCGGACAGCTCCCGCCGATGTGCAAGACAGCAGCAGCAACAACAGCAAGCAAATCAGGAGAAGGCGGCGAGCGAGCGATGCGAGACAACCCGCCTTGGAAATGAAGCAAGCGAGGGAAAAAAGCAAGCGCTGGTCAGGACTGCGCCTTAAACTTTTCCAGCAGCGACACGCAAGCGCGTGGGTGGATTTTGCTTTTGCCTCTCGACCTTGCCGCAGCCAGCAGCTGGTATTCATCAGCCTGTGAAGAATTTCTTCTGACCTGGGAATTCTGAAAACCTTGTCCTAAAATTTACGGGATTAGAGCTTACATTTTCTTGTTGTTTACTTGGTCAAACGTGAATTTTAGGTAATGTCGTAATACATTTTAGCTTTGGGGATTGTTGGCTGACTGACAGGCGGTCTCGATTTCGATGTGGAATAAACCACCAGCTGGGAGCCCACGATAGCTGCCAGCTCCGGACTCAAAAAGCTGCTGTTTCCACTTTTCCCTTCCTTCGTCAGCCTTCATCACCATGGTTTCAGTGGCGCGCGAGGTCCTGCGAATTAAATTCCATTGAAACATTTTCTGGAGACGAACCAAATGGCTGCACACTTGCAAAGAAGCGAACGCTCCTGGAGTGAGTCCAGTTTCCCATTGACACTTGCTTGGCGCTGCTTTCCATTTGAAACAAAGCTGCTGCTGCTGCTGCATCCAGCTCGCGGGGGATTGGTGCTGGACGCAGAACGCAAGCGATCACACATCTTGTTTTTTCTTGAGAGCCCATAGACCCCCCCCCAAGACCTCCTCTGGTCCCTGGACCTCTGGCATTCCAGGCATTCCATTGCTGCATGCATGCCATCCATTCATGGAGCCACAAATACACCATCTGCTTTTCCGGTTCAGGTGTATTCTCTCAAAAAAAATCGATAGGGGTTCGCTAGGGTTTCGCGTATCAAAAATGTAGGAATGAGTCAGGAAGGCATCCATCTGGGCGGTTTGGTGTGGCCATCCGTCCAGCAAGCGAACCCCAATTTTGTCCCTTATCTGGGTTTTATGTTCTGTACTCAGATGGCTACCCATGGCGACGCAACCATGTGTCGGATGCGAGGGTTCTTTGCGTACCAGCCACGCCAGCTTTGGTTGTTGGCTTCATTTTGAGCAAACGATGATGGAATTTGGACTGGCAAGACCACAATTGTTAAACAAGCCCAGCAAGTTTAGAAACAAGTCCAGATGCAGAGAGCCATCTGGATTCGTTTTCTACATTTCTTGTTGAAAATTGGGCGCGGATACAAGAGGAGAGGCAGCCACCCTTGGCCTTTGTTGGCAGTTGTGCAGCTGAACAGACATACACATCGACGCAGGAGCGCTGCGTGTGTTCTCAGGACCCAACTCATCCTGTGTCCGTTGCCGAAGCTGGTCAATGTAAAACAACTTTCGCAACTCCAGCAATTGCCCACCAAGGGACGCGTTCATTCCAACATGGGTACACCCACGAATGCAAGTTGCCCAAGTGACCACGCTGCATTGTCGAGTGCGAGAGTGGTCTGAACATTCTGGTTTCGGGATTAAATATTGAGAGACATGGCGCTCCACTTTCTCGTTCTCCCTCTCGCATGCTTTTCATGCCTTCTTCTCTCCCACAAAACGCAACAACGCACAGCAACGATTACGACCACGAAACAGGTCGAACAGCAGCAGCCATCCATCGAGCTATCCATTCATTTTTCTCTGCATCAACGAACGCAGCTTCTCCACTGGCTGGTGGAAGTTCGCAATGGTACGTAATACATTGCATTCTTCTGCATCATCATTGACGGAGGCTCGTTGCATACGTGTACGTTACTGGATTTTATCATTCTCGCATTCTTCTGCATTCGCATTGACCACTTGAGCGCCAGCTGGAGCTGGGGTTGGAGGTTCGCTACGTAGGTTTTTATCATTGCATTCTTCTGCATTATTTGCATTGATCTAGAGTGTGATGAAACGAAGCTGAACACTTTGAAGCGCCATTTTCCACTTCAACATGACGCCTGACGCTTCGTACAGGTACGAAATGGCGAAAACCCGCGCAGGTACGAAGCAGCCGCATTCTCTCCCGCAAAGCCGAGAACCTGCACTTTCGGGATCCAAAAAGTGCAGCAAAAGCGATGGCTAAAGCGATGGTGTCGCTTCGCAAATGTCTACCGAAATTTGGCAGGCAACTCTTCTTGGTTGTTTTGGAAACGCGCGCTCTCTCCCGCAACAGTCCACGACCTACACTTTTCGGATCCGAAACTTATCAAGAGCTACTGCAAGCATATCGTGCCTGCCACACTTTCGCATCAAAAAGTGTATCTTCAGCCACGACTCATTTCGCCCAGCCACTTCTCATTTATTTTTTGCTCTCTCTCCCGCCAATGGTCAACAAACCAACAAACCTGCGCTTTTTGGATGTTTAGAATTTGGAACGTGCAGCAAACACAAGATGCCAAGACCGAAAAATCATTTCGTTTCTCTCCCGTCCAGGCAAACCTTCACTTTTGGAATGTGCACTTGTTTGGATCTGCGCAACCTATTTTTAGAAATGTATCCAAAACCAGTTTGTTGAATCCCACGAAGCAGTTGCCAGCAGCCAGCGTTATCAGGTATGCTTTTCCGATCGCTTGAGGATGAAGATGAAGAGCTGGAAGTACAGCTTTGAGACATTGGCTCGCAATGCTCAATCGTCATCTGCCTCCCCTGTCGCGTCATGCCCGATGAAAGGCACAGGAAATTGATGATCATGGCCAAAATCTGTATCCTCTCCGGTTGAAGCATGGTTGCATGGGTGAGTGGGATCCCAGGCAGCTTGGAGAGAATGATGGACTGGAACCCTCACCGCGATCCCTTGGCTCATGAGAGCAGCCTGATAAATAAACATACTCAGCAAGGATGGTTGCCTTTCTACAAACGAAGCAGAGCGACGAGGCCTGAAGGGCCCTGACGAAGGTGTTGGACAGCGCGCGATAAATTTTGATGCTCAGATTGTGTCCAACCACAACATAATAATACCCAGGCATCTTGACTGCAACACCGCTTTTGGCTCGCAAAAGCCCACTCTCGAGCCAATCCAGTTTGTTGATCACTGCGCAGCGTGGGACAGACGAAACTCGGATTGGTTGGCTGGCAGACGATCCGAACTTCAACTTGGCTTCCTGCTTGATGCTACTGTGGCGGTTCTCAAAAGTACGATCAATTCGCTGTCCGAAACACTGCTGTGTACTGTGCACACTCTGAAAAGTACGAATGGACAATCAGAACAGAGCAGAACAGCTCAGCTTTGCTGTCCGAAAGGAAGGCATAATCCAAATGCGCTCGAAATCAGCGTATGCTTGAAAATCAACGCATCTCGCTGTTAGTTAGTTGTGTTCAGTACTGTGTGCTGGCTCAATATCGACGTGGGGTGTCAGATCGACGCACACCCATCAAATACACACTTGTGTTGCGTGGTGGCGGTCTACAGCAATTGATCCGTTGGGAAAGAATCATCGCGGTGCTTGGGAATCTGTTTTCCCCAACGGTAACTGTTACACATGCGCTGCTGGCGGTGGACGAAAAGAAGCGAGCTGGCCACGTTGCGCGAATCCAGACGCATCACTGGATTGCAAAGAGGCGGCATGCTGCAACCAACCAACCAACCCAAACAGCCAATCACCCAAACCAGCCAACTTGACCTGCCGTGTCTCACTGGAGGTACATGTACCCCCGCACAAGCGCAGACCGCTTCATTCCCATTCACACCTCATCATCAGTGAAAGAAGAGCACAGATGCGCTGTTTGCTTTTTCCCGATAGATCCGGTCCACATGCACACACACAACAGAGGATGAATCTCCTAATATCGTCGCTCGCAAAGCCCATTCCTTGCACGCTCGCTCGCTCACCGACGGCGATCAGTTGGGCACTGGCCGCAAAAGTGGACAGCATAGCGTACGAAGCCGACGAAGAACTGGGGGCTTGCGTTTTGTGCGGCGCTCAAGCCCACGTTTGGTACAGCAAAATCACCCGGTAGAATAATGCATGATAATCGGCGAGCTATTGCTGTTTAGTCTCGCAAAGAAACGAGCTTAGGTGAGGCGCATTATTACGTTCGCGCAGCACCACACAACAAAGGTCGAGCATCCAAAATGAGCTGGACGAGCGTAGCTGACCTCAACACAACGCTCACAAGGATTATGGCGAGAGCTATGAGTACACAAAAACGGGTGAGCAAAAAAGAAAGGGATCATTGAATTTTGATCTGACAGCATCTGGATTTGGGGACTCGGTGCAACATCAAGCAAACCTTATCAAGACAACTTGCTTTGGCTGGCAGGTTTTGATTGGCATGAATTATGAATCATGACCAGTGTCAGTCTAATGAGGCGAATCACCCTCGAGTATAGTGACACTGCCTCTTGCGTTACCAAGAGCTCCTTTTGCTTTGTCCTCCTGCTTGACGAAGCACAAAGTTTACAGAGGGCAGCCAAAAAGTCCGGAACTCAGAGTCTTGTCGACAATGCAGAGCCCAAGCGGTTCCGCTGAACTGAGATCAGTGTTTTCCGAGGACAAGCACAATTGCATTTCTGGTGTCTGCCAGCTGTCAAGGTTCTTATGATGGACAGCCGACCTGCATCTGAACTCAAAACAAGAAAGGAGAGAATGGATACGCACGTCACTTGCAGTTATCCAGGTCGCTGATAAGAGGCATTTAACGACCCCTCAAAGCTTTTTCGTCTTCACTGAGCAGCTCCAAGGTTGATTTTTGGTTTAGGGCAAGTGCGCTGAACCGCAGCTGGTAGGTTGGTTAATAAACCAACAAAGCGCCTTGAAGCAGCTTCAAGCGCCGCGCCTTTGCTGAGCGACTGCGACCAGAATCGCCACGTGATGATCGAGTGTGGATCACCAGCGCCTGGTTCCTGCACGAGCGAGTGGATTCACAGCGGCAGGCTGGTCACTTTATGAATGAGTGCGAGTGCATGTGAAAGGTGTCAAGAAGATGTCAGATTTTTGCTGAACACTCGCGCTATCTTTTGGTAAAAATCGTAGTTTATTTTCCCAGGTTCTACATTTTGAAGTGATCATTTGAATCGCGTTTGAACCAGAAGTAGAAGTGTCGTCAGTGGAAAATCAACTTTTGAGCTGAACACTCCCACTCTTGTCCGTAGATTTTCTCCACAATTTGATGAAATTTCAAATTGGTGGTAAGGAAAACCGCCGTTTACAAATGCCACATCAATCGACTCAACGTGATCGATGCGGCCAGTCTTGCTGGCAACTTTTGATGCAGTTGATGTGTCTTGCGTGGCCTCGAATTCTGGAGGTCCAGCGCTGCTCAACTTACTCTCGCTTAACAGCTTGAAAAAGATTTCGATTTCAAGCAATCAAGCTGAAATTCCTTTGCTCCAACAAGCGCGCAATCTCCAGCTTTGGACGAGTGCGTCAGCGAGAACTCCATTTCACATGGCCGAACTATCCCTGAGTCTTTCTTACACGTCGCTTTGATGCGCTCGCTAAAAGTATCACTGCGTCCAATCTTGGCGTCTTCTAAACACGTGGTGAAGAGTTTACAGCGTTCTTCATCTGGTAGACGCAAGAGCTGTTCCCAAGCCATCAAGCCAATGTTGCACAGGCGGCAATCAATGCGTGGCCATACAAAACGCAGCACAAAACGCGAAATTCGACACGATGCCACCAGGTGTTATCAGTGTCGCTGGTTTATGTGCCACATTGAAGTCCATTCTGAACTCATTCAAACTCTCAAAGCTAAATTGCACAACAGGTTTCCTAAATTACAGCTTTCTCTGCGGACTTTTCCGACATGTCATGCTGCAAAAAAGCGAAATTTCCAGCCTGGCGGTTTCATAAATTTTACCATGTGATATGTACTGTACGGATCCATTCAGAGCGCATCTCCGTTTCGGGTATCTTGTCGAACGTAAAGGCTCTCGGCTCTTGGATCTTGGGGCCGCCAGTTGGTCACTCCCATTGTTTTGTTGACCAGCGCCTTGGCATATGCTGCTCAAGCGCATCTAATATACTGCCACCTGATTGCCGACCCACAGATGAAAAACAGTCATGCAGGGACTCGGAGACACGCACGCTTACGCTTTGCCAGCCAACCATACTTCTCAAATATGCACCCACACTGGGTGGGCTTGGTTGGGCTGTCTCGGCCTGGGTTGGTGGTCAAGGTGGTCGATCAAATAAAAGAAAAAAGAAACCTATGGGTATGAATGCGTCTGGATATATCTGACTGACTGCTTGGCTGGTGTTGCTGTGGGATCCGATTCCTACTGTAGTTGCGCTTACATGTGCACGTTTTGGTGCCAACAATAACGACGTTGCAGTTTGCTCTCTCTCTTTCTCTCTGTATTTTGTCGTCCGTTGTTCGTTGGTCTTATTGGAGGTGCACCTGCGCAATTGAAGATGGACACTCGGGCCAAGAGATACAAAAGAGTGAAGTGCAACATGTAAGCTACCTACTACGTACTGCCGTCAGTACCTGGGAAGTTATGGCCAGTAAAGTGAGTAAATCTGGCCCGTCGATCAAAGCGCGTACTCTCCTGCCCCTTCGCTCTGGCCAACAAACAAATCCCAAGAAAGAAATACCAACAACAACACTAATGGGCGGTTGACGGCCTCGCCAACCATCGAGATCGATCAAATCGAGTGGAGCAGCGCGCGCCTATCTGGTTCATTTTTTCTCGTTTGATTCTATTCGTTCCGTCTCTGCCGGAAATCAGGATCCCTTCCGTATTGCTTATCTAATAAAAACGCCTAACGCCAATTAGAGAAACAAAAAACGTTATGCTGCACTGCTGCAGCAATCACTGGAATTGTTCGCCGCCTCTTGTGCGCATGAAGGGGCATCAGCTGCAGTCCCAGCCTGCTGCTGCTAGATGACCAGAAGGAGATGGAAAGGACAAGGACCACAAAGAAGAACATCATCAAGCAAGGAACAGTTGGAATTTGGATTCAGATGCTTCCTTCAAAAATAGCTCGAATTCGAGAGATTCGCGGTGTAGGACAATAGAACCCAAGTGCTATAATAACATGACCGGTGGAGGTTATATATAATGAGATAGATTGTACGTGGTGACTGGGTACAAATTCTCCAACTTGGAGCCCCTCATCACGCATACACACACACTCGCTCGTTCTTCACCAATTTTCTTCTGCTTCTCTCGATTCCCAGTTCTCTTGGATTCCTCGACTTCGACTTCACCAACCATTGATTTTCTCTTGACCCTCTCGCTCCAAAATCATGGCGCGCGTCGAGCAAGTACGGGTGTATCCTCTCGTCAGACTTGCAACAGTGGCGATGGCTGCTTCATCCACGCGATTTTCCCATTTACAACCGCACAAACTAACCAACACGCCAGTCTCCTATCAATCGTCACCAGAAAGAGTCCGTTCTTACGTGTTCATATATGCGAGAAAAATTGCATAAAGGACAGCAAGGCAGTAGCATCCATTGTGCATCGTCCACCCGTAATGAATATTGGTCCTCCGACGATAACAGCAGCAGCAACAAATAAACGCACTAAAAATGTTTCCTTCTGTGCTTCGTCGGCTTCAGCTTGCCAGTGCAACTCGACAACGCACTTTATCAATAAGTCAGTGCCTCTTTTTCCCATTTTCTGAAGTTATTTTCATAGTGCGGTCAGCACAAAGCTTGCGTCACCGTTGCACCAATTTTTGAGCTTTTGATTTTTCCAACGACGTTTGTCGGGCTTTTTTGCTGCAAGGTGGCCAGATCGTATGATGTTACATCGCTTATATCGCTCGTGATACCTGTGCAATACGGTGCTGTCTACCAGTCGTGCTCTCGTGTTGGTACGCTGCCCGCACGAGCGACCGAATCTTTTCAGCCAAAGAGCAAGCATTCATGCACGCCCAGTAACACTCGATCAATGCCAACTCTACACGAATACAATAGTTAGTTGGTAGCCTCGATCATTTTTATTTTTTTTTCAGATCCGAGTTATTTAGACTTGTCAGGTCTATATAACTTGGGTGTCGCTTCATCACATGCTCGACACGCTGAAATAGCTCTTGATGCGTCTGTCCTATTCAAACGTCCACATGTAAAAACGCCGCCGGATTGCACACCGCCTGCCACTCAAACTACCGCCATGCGGCAATATCCTGCAGGTGCTATTATAGCGTGGGGTGGTGGCAATACAATACATAATCCCGCCGCCCAATCACAAGCAGCATTATCGCCAGGACTCTGCCGCGGCACATGGACATTGCAAAAGCGAGCCCTTGGTGCCAGTACGAGCGAGCTCGTGCGCGGCTCTTTCGCCCGTCTTCTACTGTTTCAGTTATTTCTTTTGTTTATCGGTCGTCCCAGGCAGCAAATTAGTGAGGCTGTCTGACTGTCTATTGATGAAAAAGCGGTTAGGACTTGGAGAGAAAGAAAAGAGCCACCACCGTGCAGTAGGTACCCGGCCGTCGGGTTGCGCGAGCGGAGCGGAGTGGTGAGTGATTGTGTGAAGGGGATGGGCAGCCAGCGCCACACAGAAGGGGATCCCACCTCGCAGTGCTGCGGCTGGCCTGTTTGCCTCGTTGCATCCATCGGCCGCAGGCGTGGTTGCGTTTTTGGTTCACTCACTCACTCACACCTCATTTCCAAATCCGACCGCAGTCCCACAAGACTCCTTCCACCCCGACGTCTTTGCCTTCGTGTCGAGCGTACACTCCTTTTTATAAGCCAATCACCATGTTTGACGTGCGCAGCAGCCAGCCCGACTCGCCAGTGGACACCTCGATGCTCCCACCGCTCTACTCGCACGCGTCCGACGCCGCCATGGATAGCTGGATGCGGCTCGCCATGAACGGCAGCAAGGCGCTCGCCCCAGCGCTCCCGTCGCTGCTCAAGGCCACAACCCCGAAGACGCTGCCGTCGCTCTTTGAGGTGCGCGCGCAGATCAACACGCCCAAGAACGAGTGCGTGGTCTACGACTGCGAGCTCGAGCCGTTCGAGTACCGCCCCGGCGTCGATGTCGTCGACAAGGCGCGCTCGCTCAGTTCGGTCTTCGGCGACCCGGAGCTCGTGGACGCCATTATGGGCAGCCTCGACGTCGAGTCGCTGATCACGCCGCGCGCGGCCAAGGCGCCGACGCCGATGGCCGCCTCGACCGTCTCCAGCTCGTCTGCCGTCGCGGCCGCCACTGCTGCTGCGATGACCAAGATGACGATCTCAATCCCGACGTCGTCGATCAAGATGCCGCTCACGCGCAAGCCTGGCACCTTCCTGAACAAGGACGGCCGCTGGATCAAGGGCAAGCCGTGCCGCATGGACAGCTGCGACAAGCGCGCACAGTCGAACGGACTCTGCAAGGGCCACGGCGGCGGCGCGCGCTGCAACTTCAACGGTTGCGCCAAGAGCTCCCAGGGCGGCGGCTTCTGCCGCGCGCACGGCGGCGGCAAGCGCTGCCTGCACGAAGGCTGTGAAAAGGGCACGCAGCGCAACGGCTACTGCTACCTGCACGGCGGCGTGCGCTCGTGCACGGTCGAGGGCTGCGACAAGAAGGACCGCGGCAACGGCAAGTGCTTCTCCCATGGCGGCGGCCGCAAGTGCCAGTCGCCGCTCTGCTTCACAACGATCCGACGAGGCGTGTACTGCGATTCCCACAACAGCAAGCTGGCCAAGAAGCTGTAAGCCACAGCAGCACCGACAACATCCGTAGCAGTAGAAGAACACCACCACCACCAATATTAGAGCACCCCAACAAGGATCTTGTGGCCAAGCCCATTCCACACAATCAGTCAGTCGTAGAGGTAGGAAACAACAGCAAACAGTAGCCCAGGCGGGCGTGTATATGTAAATTAAAGTCAAACATGTATCCAACAACAATTATCCTCAGCCTCCATCCACATCTTCCTCACCCGTCATTTCTACCTTCTCTGGGTACGCGCACTAAACTAAACGCTTTGAGTCCCGTCTGATATGTATTACCAGGTCCAGGCAGGTATTCCGCTTTGTCTCTCCCATCCCGAACAGATCTCTGCCACTTGAATGATATCGCTGCTATTTAGTACCTGCTGTCTGCCCTTGTTGCCCGTGTTTCTCATGTAAAGTTGGATGGACGGACACACACAAAATCAGCCAGGCAGGCCCGCGCAAAGTGCTGGTGCATCGAAGATATGTCGATGCGGCATTGCAGCGAGCGATCTTCGGCTACGTGTAGAAGAGCGTGGGAGTCAGGAGACATGACACGTCGCTTCGTTGAGAGTGAGGTGGATGACCAGCACAGCACAAGACATGCCCTGCATGTCAGACG